>PVKP010029685.1:0-28740 GCA_004027715.1 Plecturocebus donacophilus | reverse complement strand
TTCCTTACAATTCTGGTTAGAGCAACAAGCAGCAATTCTTAACATGTGAGATTCAAGGCCCTGTGCCTGATAAGCTAACCTTACAGTGCTTCAGGCAGCCATTGCTATTGCCACGTGAGTCCCTAATGATTCCTGATTGACACTAGAAAACTACAGTATTTGCCTCAATCCCCTGCTCTCATCTATTTCTGCTCAGGTATCAGAGCTACCCTAGTCTCAATGATGTATATAAAAAGAAGCCCAGTACTGTATCCATTGGTAATAAAGTAAAAGTATGAACTTAAGCAAAAAGGCTGTGAGGAAGCAAAGACAAAAAGGCTTAAAAAGGTTATAATTAAATCAGATATGGTAGCTATATAATAGATTAGTAAATGTGATAATGTTTACAGAATAGTAAACAGTTGACCATAAAGAATATATAGACAAATATAGATACCAAAAGAAAATTGTTTCCCTGACAATTTAAGCGTTATCACTTTCATTGTGCTATTAAGCATCTAAAACAAATTTGCTAAGATATTGTTTTGTTTTGTTTTGAGATGGAGTCTGGCACTGTCACCTGGGCTGGAGTGCAATGGCGCGATCTCAGCTCACTGCAACCTCCACCTCCCAGGTTCACGTGATTCTCGTGCCTCAGCCTCCTGAGTAGCTGGGATTATAGACACACACCACCACACCCAGCTAATTTTTGTGGGTTTTTTTTAGATGGAGTTTTCCTCTTGTTACCCAGACTGGAGTACAGTGGCACAATCTTGGCTCACTGAAACCTCTACCTCACATGTTCAAGTGATTCTCCTGCCTCAGCCTCCTGAGTAGCTGGAATCACAGTCATGTGCCACCACACCTGGCTAATTTTCTATTTTTAGTAGAGACAGGATTTCACCATGTTGGCCAGGCTAGTCTTGAACTCCTGACCTCAGGTGATCCACCCACCTCAGACTCCCTAAGTGCTGCGATTACAGGCGGGAGCCACCATGCCCAGCCCACCCGGCTAATTTTTTGTAGAGATGGGGTTTCACTATGTTGGCCAGACTGGTCTCAAACTCCCGACCTCATGATCTGCCTGCCTCGGCCTCCCAAATTACTGTTATTTTAAAGCAATTCTTACCTATGGTATAATATGACTAAAAAGAAGCCAATAATTATCACACTTTATAATTGATAAAAGGATACAGGGAGATAATGTAAAATCCAATGTCTGGACTAGGAGTGAAACATGAGTAATAATCTGTATCCAGACATTTCATATTTGAGCTTAACTCATTACCATAATCTCTCTTTCCTTTTCCTGCCAGTCACTGATAGTTTGTACTATTTCTACCATTTTATGCTTACTTTGCTTCAGTGGTATTTCCACTCAAGCTAGCTCTATGAAAAGAGGGTTTGGCAGTTGCCTACGCCATTGACCTTTTGTAATCCATCATCCTCTTTTGTTATTCACCATTTTTTGAAAGTCATAATGTACCTAGCATTATTCTAGGCATTAACTGAGAGCCAGAAAACAAAAAGTAAAAAGAAAAACGGGGAAGGGGGTACAGTAGACATGAAACATTGGAGAATCTCTTTCCTCTTCGCTAATGTTGACAAAGCAATTGCCATGTAAGTGCTTTATATGTGTTAACTCATTTAATCCTTATGACAACCCAATCAGTGTGTTTCGAACTATTATCATCTTATTTTTATGATGCAGAAACTGCAGCAGAGAGGTGTTAAGTGGTACAGCTAGTAAGTAGAAGAGCTAAACTTTTCTTCTGTGATCACAGAGCTTACTTTACATCTTTTTTTACTCTTCTGACTGCTATCCTATCTTATTTTGTCTCCTCTTCCTCCTCATTTAACCCCCATTCTCATGGGGATAACCCCCAAATTTTCTTTATGCAGCCCAAATTCCTATCACCTCGGCTTTGTTATCCATGTCATGCCTTAAACTCAAATTTTCTAATGCTGAACATGTTATCTTTTTTGACAACCAGCTCCCCTTCCCAATTATCCTTTATCTCCTAGGGCAGAAAGCCTGAGGTCATACTTTGAATTTTTCTTCCTTTTCCTAAGATGTTACATCCTGTCCACTTAATTGAATCTAGCATTTGCCCTTCTGCACCCCCCATCATCCCTGCCCCATTCTTGCAGCAGCTTCCTAGCCATCTCTCCAAATCGAGTATCCTTCTCCCATAATCAATACTCTATGCAAGAATCTGCCATTATTTTCTAATGTGCTGCCACAGGAAGGCAAAATGTTTCTCTGCTTGGATTTCAAAGTCCTCCAAAAAGTATACAAATCAACTCTGTTTATTCAACTTTATTTGCCAGTACTTCCTCAAAAATAATCTCCCCTTTCCTCTTTCCCATTTTTCTCCCTCTTCTTTTGCAATAACTACTTTACTACTGAACTCTATTAGCGCCCACCTTGACTATTCAAGTAATCACTCAACCAATACCCTGCTTCCAGTTTGCCCTTTTATTCTTTCTTTTTTTCATTCATTCATTTATCCAACAAGATACAAATGGCAGGGATATAAAGATGACTAACCCATAGTTCAAATCTCAATTCAAATCTAACAGGGAGAATATGGATGCACTGTATTCACTTTATTCTCTACACATCGGTTTATTGTAAGTACTATAATAAAAGTAATAATAAAATCCAATGAAAACTCAAAGGAGGAAACAATTAATTTGCTCAAAAGAGATGGGGAAAACTATCATGGAAAAGATAAAGTCTGATCACACTCTTTGAGGACTATACCTGTGGACTACATTCCAGGGCAGAGGGTGAAAAGCATAAGTAAGAGTAGGGGTATTAAAGATCATGATCTGTTTGGGCTGGGCAAGGTGGCTCATGCCTGTAATCCCAACATTTTGGGAGGCCAAGATGGGCAGATCACTTGAGGTCAGGAGTTCCAGACCAGCCTGGGCAACATGGCAAAACCCTGTCTCAACTAAAAACACAAGAATTAGCTGGGCATGGTGGCACATGCCTGTAGTCCCAGCTACTCAGGAGGCTGGGACACAAGAATCACTTGAAGCTGGGAGGCAGAGATTGTACCACTGCACTGGTCAACAGAGCAAGACTCTATCTCAAAAAATAAATAAAATAAAAAATAAAGACCATGACCTATTTAAAGAGTTTTGGTTCAATCTGGCTAATGTGTGTGGTGTGTGTGCTAACCTACCCTGTGTTAGCCTGACAGACTCCATTTTGCTGAGAGCCAGACAGACTTTATCTTAACCGCCACCTCACCCCTCCTGCCATTTCTCCCTTAAGTGCATACCTAGGTCTTGCTACTGTGCTGGGTCATGCTGAACTCAGAACTATAGAAACATATAATCTTTGTAACCATATCCTGCTTGGCAAGCCCACTTGCTATTGTGAATGCCCCCCTTGATTGATTATATGACAAGTACCAAATACCCCCCCTTGATAACCGACAATCATGAGAACCGCTTGTGTATATCTTCCTTGGAAATCAACAATCATGAGAACCTCCTGCCTCCTAGTTACCAGCCTCCTTCTCTAACTTGCTTATTCTGCTTCTGTAAATTCTGCTTCAGCTAGGCTCCCCCTCCCATACCTAAATCAAGGTATAAAGGAAAATCAGGCCCCTTCTTCGGGCCCAAGAGAATTTTGAGCATTAGCAGTCTCTCGGTTGCTGGCTAATTAATAAAGGACTCACAATTGGAACTCAGAGCATGATGCTGTTCCATCTAACTCACCTGGGTATAACATTTGGAGGCCCCAGCAAGAAATTCTTTTAATATTTTTTTTCTTTCACCGCTGGGCGCTAACCAAACTCAGTCTGGGCTCTCCCGGATTAGGAAGCAAAGTACAGGGGAGGCACCCCCTAAGACGTTCCAGGGCCCTGTAGGCTGCCACTTTCTGGAGGAGAGTGAATCAACTCCCAGTGCGCCCAACCAAATTATTTCTTCAGGTCCTCAGTCCTGGTCCGCAGAAAGGGTAAGTCAAGACTAACTCTGGGTTTAAAACGAGGGGCATTAACCCTAACAAGGGTGCCCCCAGGACTCTGTCATTACTTCAGAACACCGGAGAATAGAGTGCCCAGTTCTGTTAAAAATTTCCAAAAGAAGAAAAAATTTGTCTGGAATCCTAACTGCTTTTTAAAGTTTCCAAAAAAAGGAAAATTCTCTGAAATTCTAATTGTTTTACAAAAAAGTAACTGCTTTACAAAAAAATCAAAAACTATCATAGCCTCTAAATGCATGTGTGTGTGCTTGTGTAAGTAAGTGGGAACCTTAAAGGCTTGTGTCCAAGAATCCAGTTTGTGGCTCCACGGCAAAAGCTATGGAGTCCAAGTGGGCCCTAACCTGCAGTTCCGTGGTAACCTCATACAGCTTAACAACAGCATTGAACTAGTTCCACGGCATCAAACTAGATCTAATCCAAGTCAGGGGTTTATACCAACCTGTCTATGCCAAAAGGCACCCAAGTCCCTAAGGAGAGTGGCCAGGTGGTCATCTAAGGAATCCCAATATGGAACCCCCTTTCCCTTGTTTTTCCTTGATAATTTATCTACCTCAACATCTTATTTACCTCAATGTCAGTTGTCCTGTTTTGTTCCTAACATCTAAATTTGTATGTCTTGTGTCCATTGTCCTATTTGTCTCTAGCATTTAAATTTGTATGTCCCATCATGTTACTCCCCCAAACAATTGGGCCAGAACTTTTTCAAAACCCTTAGTGCAAACTCCTTATCAAAAAGGTCAAATCCCTCATTAATCATTTGGGCTGGCCATCCCAGTCCTGCCTTTTCTGTCAAAAACAAATCAGGGGTTGTTACAGGAAAAATTGTAAAAAACATTCACTGGTTTGGAATTTCTGGCACCACAGCAGTTGTTGGCGCCTGGATTGTCACACTCCACACCCCAACAACTGGTCTAACTTCTCCTTAAATCAATGATAAATTCAAAACAGCCATCCTGCTAATCTCCTGGCCCACCTTTTTTGCCATCAAGTAACTTTCCCCATGCCCTTAAAGAAGGCATTGTGCAGGAAAACCTACGCCCACACAGCTCTATGCCTTCTACACTCTTACTACATCCCTTCATGGCAACTCTCTAATCGTCAAAAAAACTCAAGTAGCCCTTAACCTCCTCATCCCTGTCCTTTGCCCCAAACATCTCTTTTCCTGTGTATCAACAAGTCCAATGCCTCCAAAACTTGGTTCTGTTGTCCTTCCTCAAACCCATAAAGGAAAAGGCCAAAGTTACAATACTTTGCCTTTAAGGTGTGAAAGCATCAATACTTTCTTTACCTTTAAGGTGTGAAAGCATCAAAGGTATCTTAGGTACAGAGCCAAGCAGGTGGCACAGTCTTGCCCACCACAGCAGTTTCTTAAGTTTTCCCCATAATGGGAAACTCTTCCTCCTGTCCCCAACACCTAAGCCCTCTTCAATATATGCTAAAAAAATTCTCTCTGGGCTTCTCAAACAACCACAAAGTCCGTCTTACAAAAGGTAAACTCCAAACTCTCTGTAAAGTGGAATGGCCAAACTTTAAAACCCCCAGCAGGTCCTCTAGACCCCACAACAGTTCGGGCTGTATGCCGAGTCACAGCGAGTCGTTACTGGGAAGCCCAGACACCCTAATCAATTTCCCTATATTAATCAATGGCTAAATTTAGTTCAAAACCCTCCTCCTTGGCTTCAATCTTGCGCCGCTCATAATCCCACCTCCAAGGTCTTTTTAAGCTGGACTTCTCCCTTGCCCCAGTCCTCTGCTCCTCCTGTTCTGCCCCCTTCTAAAGAAGAGGACAACTCTCTTCACTCCTTGCCTCCGCCCTGCAATCCTCCGGCTCCCCTAAAATCTCCGTCTCCTCGTCTTCATCTCCTGTGGTCTCTCCACCTATCACCTCTCAATTACAGCCCTGGCCAGAGGAGACTACCCCACTCCTCCCCTTAAAAAAGGCACCACCCCCGCAAGGCAGCAAGTGCTCTGGTCCGTTTTTAGTCTGTGTCCCCTTTTCCACTTCCAACCTGTATAACTGGAAGGCCCAAAATCCTCCTTTTACTAAAAGGCCCCAGGTCTTAACCGCACTGGTAAAGTCTGTGCTCCAAACCCACAGGCCTACCTGGGATAACTGTCAGCAACTTCTTCTAACTCTTCGCTTCTAAAGAGAGGAACTGTATCCAAAGGGAGGCCAGAGAGTCTGTCCTTACATCAGCCAATAGGCCAAAGGAGGAAGCCCAAAACCTCCTTGAGGAGGTTTTTCCCTCCTCTCAGCCTAATTGGAACCCAAACACCTTGGGGGGAGAAAAAGCTTTAAACAATTTCCACCGGTATCTCCTTGCAGGTATTAAAAACCCCGGCTCAAAAACCCATAAATCTGTCTAAGACAATTAAAGTTGCCCAGGGGCCTAAGTCACCTGGAGCGTTTTTTAGAACGCCTCTAGGAGGCTTATCAAATTTACATCCCATTTAATCCAACAGCTCCCAAAAATAGCTGTACTATAAATTTGGCATTTGTGGCCCAGGCACCTCCTAATATTCAAAAAAAGTTATAAAAACTTTAAAAAATGTGTTAAAATAAACATTTCCCAACTCCTGAAAATAGCTCAAAAGGTTTTTAATAATCAAAACCATAAAAAACAAAAACAGGCTGCTCTGGCAGCTAAAAAGGCAGCTAACAGGGCATCAAAAAAACAGGCAAAAGTCATAGTTGCTGCAATCCAGAAAGCTAAACAAAATAATCCTAAACAAAAAAAAATTATGCTGGGGGAGGCCTAATTCAAAAACTCAAAACTCCCAGGGAAAGGGAAAAAAAAAAACACCTATACAAAAAAATCTATGTGCATTTTGTAAACAAATCAAACACTAAAAAAAAAAAAATGCCCAAGAAAGCCCCCCAAAAAAGGTTTTCACTCTCCCAATAACAAAAAGAATCTTAAAAATTAATGGGGCCAGGCTCCCTTTCCCTCGACCCCTGTGAGCCCATGGTTACTGCTACTGTGGGGGGCCAGGCTGTATGCTTCTTAATTAACACCGGGCAAAGCACTCTGTACTGCAAGCACCCTTGGGTAGTGTCTCTAACAAAAGGGTTAGAGAGGCAAGAGGTAACAGAAACTATCCAGAAATATCCTGTCACCCACACACAAAAAGTCAATTTGGAAGAAAAAAAAGTAACCCACTCATTTTTCGTAATGCCAAAGTGCCCGTTTCCCTCCTCAAACAGAACCTACTCCATAAGCTATGCATCCATCTCTTTCTCAACAAATCAAACCTGCCTTACACTGGGGGCCACAACACCTCCTACTGCACAGCTCCTACTAATAACCCCCTTGTCAAAAAAGTATCTCTTAACTTCATCCTCACAACGCTAAAAAGTAAAACTAACCCTCTCCTACAAAATCTGCAGACTCTTTCCCCCAAGTCTGGGCAAAGTCAAGTCCCCCAGGGCTAGCAAAACACCACCCACCAGCAGCTGTAAAACTCCTGGCTACTGCCCTCCCAGTCCAGGTAAAGCAATATCCTGTAAGTCAGCGGGTTCAAAAAAAAATCAATCCCCACATTCAGCAACTATTACAGGCCAACATACTTACACTTTGCCAGTCCGCCTGGAATACCCCATTTTTGCTGGTCCAAAAACCCGAAACAGATAACTACCGGCCTATACAAAACCTGTGGGAAGTCAGCAAGCAAACGGTCACAGTACATCCAACTGTCCCTAATCCGTACACTCTCCTCAGCCTGCTCCCACCAAAACATACAGTGTACACTGTTCTAAACTTAAAAAATGCTTTCTTTGCCATCCCTCTGGCTCCCAAACGCCAGCCAATTTTTGCTTGTAAATAAACAAGTCCCAGTTCAGGTAATACCACCCAACTCACTTAAACTCAATTACCCCAGCGGTTTAAAAATCCCCCCCACTCTTTTTAAAAAAGCCCTTCAGCAAAACCTTATACCTTTCCAAGCCAGTCATCCTAACTATACCCTACTCCAGTATGTAAATAACTTCTTAATGGCTACTAAAACTACTAACAGCCGTCTGTAACATACTAAAAACTTGCTTCGCCTTCTACAAAAGCTCAGGTATCGGGTCTTGGCCAAAAAGGCCCAGCTTTGCCTCTCCAAAGTTTCCTACCTAGGGGACAAAATAAACAAGGGAAAAAGGGCACCCACCGGTGCTAAAAAAAAAAAGCCATCCTGCAAATTCCCACTCCCACCACCAAAAAACAGGTACGTAAATTCCTGGGAGCCATAAAGTACTGCCACCTAAAACTGCCGGGGTTCGCAAAATCGCCAAGCCCCTGTACACAGCTACAGGTAAAAATGTCCCACTAGTTTCAACTAACACACAAAAAACGGGCTTTTCGAAACCTGAAAAAAGCACGAACTAAAGCCCCTGCTCTAGCCCTCCCAAATATTTCAAAACCATTCACTTATTTGTTCATAAAACTCAGGGAGTCGCTAAATGGGTACTTACTCAAGCCTTGGAGCCAAGGCAATGCCCAGTGGCCTACCTGTCTAAAAAACCAAACCCTGTAGCCGGCAGGTGGCCAAGTTGTCTGCAAGCCATGGCGGCAACAGCAAGCCTGGTCCAAAATGCTGATAAACTAACCCTCGGCCAAAATTTAACCCTCACGGCTCCACGTGCCATTAAAACATTGCAGCACAGCGCTTCTGGTAAATAAATGTCAAATGCCCGCATACTACAGTACCAGAGTTTACTGGTAAATCAGCCTCGTTTAACTTTCTCCCCCACAAGGTGTTTAAATCCAGCTACTCTACTTCCTAATCCAAACTTTACCATGCATGTCTGTAACTGCCAAAAACTGCTAAAAATTACAAAAACTGGCCAACCTAGTCTCCAGGACGTTCTGTTACAAAAGGCAAATGCTACCGTCTTTACGGATGGTAGCAGTTTCCCTAAGTAAGAAGTGCAAAAAGCCGGTGCGGCCGTCACCACGAAAACACACATACTGTGGGCCCAAGCCTGCCAGCTGGCACCTCCGCACAAAAGGCTAAATTAATTGCCCTCACTCAGGCCCTCCGGTGGGGTAAAAATAAACACATCAACATCTACACTAACAGTCGGTATGCTTTTGCTACTGTACATCAAAAGAAAAACATAGCCGTTGCCCTAAAAAAATCAAAGGGCGAACCCCGCTGCCCAAAAGGCAGCCCGGCTCCTGGTCACACCTTTAACCGCATTAACTCTGCTTCCAGCTATCTCTTTCCCACAGCCTCATCTACCCAACCACCCAACATACTCTTCCAAAAAAAAAAAAAAGCAAACATCAAATCTTCAGGCCAGCAAAAACCAAAATAAATGGTAATCCTCCCAAATTCCAAAATCTTCCTGCCCTGAGGCCTCGGAAAAGCTTTAGTCGGCCACCTCCACTCTTCCACCCACCTGGAAAAAACAAAGTTAGCCCAGATTCTAAAAGGCCATTTAAAACTTCCCTACCTCCAGAACTTAACTAACCAAGCGGCTCCCAGTGTACGACTTGTGTGCAGGTAAACGCCAAACAGGGTCCAAGGCCTAAACTAGGCCATTGTCTCCAAAAATGTAGCCCAAAAAAAGTTAGGAAATAAACTTCACAAATGTAAAACCCACACTGGGCGGAATATAAGTATCTCCTGGTAATGGTAAACACATTTTCTGAATAAACTAAGACATTTGCCACCAAAAACAAAACTGCCTCTATGGTATTAAATTCTTACTTAATAAAATTATCCCTCAATTTAAACTGCCATTTGCTATAGGATCTAATAATGGGCCAGCCTTCACCTCGTCCATAGCTCAATCAGTCAGCAAGGCTCTAAACATTCAGTAAAAACTGCATTTTGCCTATCAACCTCAGAGCTCTGGAGAGGTAAAACGCATAAATCAAACCTTAAAAAGTACTCTTACAAAATTAATACTGAAAACCAGTAAAGGTTAAACAAATCTCCTCCCTTTAGCTCTTCTTAAAGTCAAATCCAGCCCTTATAAGGCAGAGTTCTCTCCTTTTAAAGTCATGTATGGAAGGGCTCCCCCATCTTGCCTAAGCTAAAAAATACCCATTTGGCAAAAATATCCCAAGCTAGCTTGTTACAGTACCTGCAGTCTCTCTATCAGGTTCAAAACATCATCCAGCCTCTCGTCCGGGAAGCACACCCTAATCCCGTTCCTAACCAAACTGGGCCCTGCCATTCTTTCTGTCCTGGTAACCTGGTGTATGTCAAAAACTTCCAAAAAAAAAAGAACTCTCACCTGCCTAAAAGAAATCTCACACCATTATCCTCACCACCCCTAGGGCCGTAAAGGTCAATGGCATTCCTGCTTAAATTCACCATTCTGCATCAAAAAGGCCAGCCAAACTCAACAAAAAACATGGGTCTCCAAGCCCAGGCCAGGCCTCTTAAAGTTACAACTAAGTCGGGTAAAGCCCTCCCGCTCGTCTTTCTTACTCATTTCTTTTGCCTGTTTCCTCTAATTATGTCCTTTGCTCTCATTTACTCTTGTCTCCTCACTATTTCAAAACAAAACGTGTGTATGCAAATACCACCTAAAGGAAAGGTGCCTCCAATAAGGTTTCTCTTGTGGTCAATTTGTGTGCTCTGTTCACAGAATCCGGCCCCAAGGCTGCTACCCGCAATGTTGTGTCCGAAAAACACCAGTAAAAAAATTACCGAAACCAACTTGGTTGTAAAACCAAAGCAAAAAAATGGCTTCAGTCTGTTACATTTTACTTTTGTCCCCAAAATCTCCCTAATACTAACCGCCAGAACACTTCCCAGTTTTTCTGCCTCTACTGGACTTGTGTAACCTTGGCCACTTACTCTGGAGAACCAACATCGTCCTCAACTCTTTCCAGAGCTCGCACTTCTCGCCCTAAAACATGTACCATAAAAACTTGCAATCCTCTTACCATAACTGTTCATAACCCTAGTTTAACTCATTGGTACTGCGGTAAACATGGGAATTAAAACTCTATTTCACGGGGTATAACCATGGAACTCTGTTCACCATCCAAAAAAAAGTTCTGTTCCCCTAGAACCCCCCTAAGCCAATCAAACCTTTAACTAATTTAGGCAACCCTGTGTTCCAAAGGCACCCAAACAGTATCAGCTCAATTGTCCCATCGCCAATCCCAGCTCCTCAATCTCGGTTGCAACATCAACACCTCCAACCCAGCCTAATGTCCATTCTAGGTGAAGTGCATCACCTTCTTAATATTACTCACCTAAACTGGCCCAAAACTGTTGGTTATGCCTGAAGGCAAAACCCCCATATTATGGTGAACTGGAAGTTAAAGCCAAGCTTAACGTCAGCCCTCTTGTCATACACTCCCCCATTCCCTTACACTAAAAAACGTTTCAGAAAATGCCTCCTGCCTTATTAGCTCTAAGTATAACCTATCTGCTTCTCCCTTTCAGGCTACCTGCAGCCAGTCCTTACTCACTGTTATAAACCCCTCAGTCTCCTACCAGGCACCCAACAATACCTGGCTGGCCTGCACCTCAGGCCTCACACCTGCATTAATAAAACGAAACCGGGACCTCTTCTGTGCGTGTTGGTTCGTGTGCTACCCCAGGTCTACGTGTACAGAGAACCAAAAGAACAACATCTCATCACTCCCCCTGAACTGCATCCCAAAACCCTCCAAGCTGTCCCACTCCTTGTGCCTTCTGGCCAGCCTTAGCATAGCTGAGTCAGCAGCTATGGGCACTGCCGCTCTGGTCCTAAAAAAAACACTAAACTAATGTCCCTATCTCAACAAGTAAATGCTAATTTAAAAAATCTCCAGTCAGCCATAAGTATGTTACATACCCAAGTAAAATCCCTAGCTAAAGTTGCTCTCCAAAATCGTCAAGGCTTAAATTTACTGTTCCTTTCCCAAGAAGGTTTACGTGCTGCTTTAAAAAAAAAAAAAAAGCTATTGTTTTATGCTAACCAGTCTAAAGTCATAAAAAACACACTTCAAAGCATTCGGAAAAATTTAAATAAATGCCAACAAAAATGGAAAAATAACTCCCCGTGGTAACAAAAAATGTTTAACTGAAGTCCATGGCTAACTACCCTAATAACTGGGTTAGTGGGACCCCTTCTCCTTCTCCTGTTGGGTTTAATCTTTGGGCCCTGTATACTAAACTGATTCCTTAATTTTGTAAAACAGCGCATAGCTTCTGTCAAAGTTATGTATCTCGAAACCCACTATAACCCCCTTGTTATAACCGAGAAGTCAACAATTTAACTCTCCAAAAACACAAGTGAGGAATGTGCTAACCTACCCTGTCTTACCCAGACAGACTTTATCTTAACCTCCACCTCACCCCTCCTGCCATTTCTCCCTTAAGTGCATACCTAGGTCTTGCTACTGTGCTGGATCATGCTGAACTCAGAACTATAGAAACATATAATCTTTGTAACCATATCCTGCTTGGCAAGCCCACTTGCTATTGTGAATGCCCCCCTTGATTGATTATATGACAAGTACCGAATACCCACCTTGGTAACCAACAATCATGGGAACCGCTTGTGTATACCCTCCTTGGAAATCAACAATCATGAGAACCTCCTGCCTCCTAGTTACCAGCCTCCTCCTCTAACTTGCTTGTTCTTTGCTTCTGTAAATCCTGCTTCAGCTAGGCTCCCCCTCCCATACCTAAATCAAGGTATAAAGGAAAATCAGGCCCCTTCCTTGGGCCCGAGAGAATGTTAAGCATTAGCAGTCTCTTGGTTGCTGGCTAATTAATAAAGGACTCACAACTGGAACTCAGAGCGTGACGCTGTTCCATCTAACTCACCTGGGTATAACGTGTGGCGAGACTACGAAAAGGGTAGGAGAGGAAATTGGAGGATAAATGGAGATCACAGTTTGAAAAGTTTTACATAATAGGTGAAAGAGGTTTTTTTTTTTTAGACAGAGTCTCGCTCTTGTCCCCCAGGCTGGAATGCGATGACGCAATCTCAGCTCACTACAACCTCCACCTCCTAGCTTCAAGCGATTCTCCAGCCTCAGCCTCCTGAGAAGCTGGGACTACAGGTGCCCACAAGCACGCCTGGCGAATTTTTGTATTTTTAGCAGAGATGGGGTTTCACCATGTTGGCCAGGCTGGTCTCAAACTCCTCACCTCAGGTAATCTGCCTGCCTCAGCCTCCCACAGTGCTGGGATTACAAGCATAAATTGGTAAATTTTAAGCAACTGAGGAAAAGGCTGGGGGGAAGAGGAGGCCAGATGACAAGATCAGATTTATGGATGAGAAAACATCCTGAACCATATAAAAAAATGGAGGCAGCAGTGACCCAGGCAGTAAGATAAAGTCCTGTAGGGAAGGTGAGAATAGGAAGACATGAATCTCCATAACAATTCAAGTCAAATGAACGGGCTTGAAGGCTAGTTAAATGTAGAAGGAGAAAGACAAGAAGTTTTTAACTTATGCTACTGAGTAAGGTTGTGATGCCTTTGAATATAAAAGAAAATAAAGAGAAAGAAACAAGTTTGGCAGAGAAAATTATTTTGATCTGTAACCTGCTGAAATGGGGGTGACCATCAGACATTAAATTCAGCATAGATTGGAAATCTTCAGAAGGATGGGGCTTGAATAGATGGTGGAGGTCCAGAGAGAGGATGAGTTTTCCATTGGATGTAGCTCTTTATTCTGTTGTACTTACCAGGTGACTGTCTAATATTAAGATTGGCTTTTCAGAACTTAAATAAATTTACAAGAAAAAAACAACCCCATCAAAAAGTGAGTGAAGGATATGAACAGACGCTTTTAAAAGAAGACATTTATGCAGCCAACAAACATATGAAAAAAAGCTCATCATCACCGGTCATTAGAGAAATGCAAATCAAAACTACATTGAGATACCATCTCATGCCAGTTAGAATAGCGATCATTAAAAAATCAGGAGACAACAGCTTTCCTGTCGCGGCCTACATGGTGTCGGCTTGTGGGTCTCCGAGACCCGAAAATTAAGAGCATTTTCGCACCCCAGGGTCCACTCGTGGTGGCTCTGCAGCCGTCACCATGCCACAGAATGAATATATTGAATTACACCATAAATGCTATGGATACCATCTGGATTGCCACGAGAAAAAGAGAAAGAAGGAAAGTCGAAAGGTTCATGAACGTTCAAAGAAGGGAAAGAAAATGATTGGTCTGAAGGCTAAGCTTTACCATAAACAGCACCATGCTGAGAAAATACAAATGAAAAAACTATCAAGATGCATGAAAAGAGAAACACCAAACACAAGAATGATGAAAAGAGTCCACAGAGAGCAGTACCTGCCTATCTGCTGGACAGAGGGGGACAATCTCCAGCTAAAGTACTTTCCAATACGATTAAACAGAAACGAAAAGAGAAGGCCCGAAAATGGGAAGTCCCTCTGCCTAAAGTCTGTGCCCAGGAAGAAACAGAAGTATTAAAAGTTATTCGAACAGGAAAGAGAAAGAAGAAGGCATGGAAGAGGATGGTTACTAAAGTTTGCTTTGTTGGAGATGGCTTTACAAGAAAACCACCTAAATATGAAAGTTTCATCAGGCCAATGGGCTTGCGTTTCGAGAAAGCCCATGTGTGACACATCCTGAACTGAAAGTCACCTTTTGCCTACCACTACGTAGTGTAAAGAAGAATCCCTCATCCCCACTGTATACAACTTTGGTGTTATTACCAAAGGTACTATCATTGAGGTAAATGTGAGCGAACTGGGCCTTGTGACACAAGAAGGCAAAGTTATTTGGGGAAAATATGCCCAGGTTATGAACAATCCTGAAAATGATGGATGTATAAATGCAGTCTTATGGGTCTGACAGCAATTTAATATATAACTATTGAGGACTACACACCAATTGGAAAAACTGCCATTACTGTAATGTTACTGAATACTACCAAACAGCCATACATGTCTGCAATCAAGAGATTTATTAAATTGTAAACATTAAAATGGTCCAGTTGTATAAATGGTCTTTATTTTGAAATCTTCTTAGACCCAATGTTAATAAAATTGATTGAAAAAAAGCAAAAAAATAAACATAAAAAATCAGGAGACAGATGCTGGAGAGGATGTGGAGAAACAGCAACACTTTTACACTGCTGGTAGGAGTGTAAATTAGTTCAACCATTGTGGAAGACAGTGGTGTGGAGATTCCTCAAGGATCTAGACATACCATTTTGACCCAGCAATCCCATTACTGGGTATATCCCCAAAGGATTATAAAACATTCTATTATAAAGACACATGCACACATATGTTTACTGTGGCAATGTTTACAATAGCAAAGACTTGGAACCAGTCCAAATGCCCATCAAAGGTAGACTGGATAAGGAAAATGTGGCACATTTACACCAAGGAATGCAGTCATAAAAAAAGGATGCGTTCATGTCCTTTGCAGGGACATGGATGAAGCTGGAAACCATCATTCTCAGCAAACTGACACACGAACAGAAAACCAAACACCACATGTTCTCACTCATAAGTGGGTGATGAACAATGAGAACACAAGGACGTGGACGGGGAGGGGAACATCACACATCGGGGCCTGGGGGGTGGGAGGGCTAGGGGAGGGATAGCAGGGGGTGGGGGGACTGGGGAGGACTAACATTAGTAGAAATACCTAATGTAGATGACGGGGGAGGGGGAATGCAGCAAACCACCATGACATGTGTATACCTATGTAACAAAGATGCACTTTCCGCACATAATTACCCAGAATTTAAAGTACAAAAAAAAAAAAAAATTGTGAACTCTTGGCAGGAAAAAGAAAAAAATAAAAGAAGATTGTCTTTTCAAATTGGATCTGGTATTTTTATTTACTTGACCATTCTACTTCCAGTCTTAACTTGAGAAGCCCAAATTGCAGCTTACAGCCATTCTTTTCTGTATTTAAGAATCTTGTAGAATCAAATGACGGTTAATGGAACAGATAAAATGACATTTCTGAATTTGTAAATTTTAGTATCACTCCACTTCTGCAGGCCCTGCCTTAACAGCCAGTCAGTCTATCTTAAATACCGTTTGTAAATTACAGGTATGAAAATCAAGAAAACCTAAAAGTAGGGTTTTTTGAAGTTTACATGCAGAAAATGAATTTCAAAGTATATGCATAGTATAAATAACATTTAAGCAGCTGTGCACAGTGGCTCACACCTGTAATCCCAGCACTTTGGGAGGCCAAGGTGGGCAGATCAGTTGAGGTCAGGAGTTCGAGACAAGCCTGGCCAACATCACAAAACCCCATCTCTACTAAAAACACAAAAATTGGCTGGGTGTGGTGGTGCATGCCTGTAATCCCAGCTACTTGGAAGGCTGAGGCAGGAGAATCACTTGAATCCAGGAGACGGAGCTTGTAGTGAGTCAAGATCACACCACTGCACTCCAGCCTGGGCAACAGAGCAAGACTCCATATCAAAAACAAACAAACAAAAACATTTAAGCTACACAGAAACCAAATTATACAAATACCTTAGTAAAAGTCACCTGAGCAGAAAAAATATGCCAAATACAAATGACCTCCTAGCTACTAAAGCAAGTTGAACAGCCCCTCCTAGAAGCTTTATCATTCATGAATTGGTATTAGAAGTATATAAGAGAGTAACAAAACCACAGCTCTAAAATATGGCTATCAGCAATTCATGGGAGCTTTAAACACAGCCGCCTATGTGGTCAAGCAAATAAGACAAAGGAATGATGTGGGAGACCCATAAGGCAGCAGGAAATGGATTAGACAATGGAGGATCGGAAGTGCCTGCCTTGTGAATGGGCAAAGCTACTACTTCTGGCCCTTCAGAAAAGAAGAAATCATAAAACAAGAATATCTGCTAACAAAGCAGATATTCTTCTTTTCTGAAGGGCCAGAAAAATAAATTTTATGTCAAATTTCTAATCATGTAAGATGGGCATCGTGGCTCATGCCTATAATCCTAGCACTGTGGGAGGCCGAGGCGAAAGGATCACTTGAGCCCAGGAGTTCAAGACCCACCATGGCAACAGGGGGAAACCTTGTCTCTACAGAAAATTGTTTTAAAAATTAGTCAGGTGTGGTAACACAGGCCTGTGGTCCCAGCTATTCAGGAGGCTGAGGTAGGTGGATTGCTTTAGCCCAGGAGGTTGAGGCTGTGGTGAGCTGTGATTGTACCACTGCATTCCAGCCTAGGTGACAGAGCAAGACCCTGGCTCAAAAAAAAAAGAGAGAAAAACACAAATATCATGTGGACCTCTGCTCCAATTGTTCAAAATTAGTAAGGTTTTATTACATATCAATTTAATCTATGTTGACATTTAATAGCTAATAAAGCTGAAAATATTGATTAGGTTTTAGTTTGTAATGTTTAACATTAAATATGGTTTTAGAAATAGACTTCTATTCTAGTAATAATCTGACAATATATTTATATCTAAATGATATCATAATTTCAATCTTAATGCTGACAAACTTTTTTCTAACAAAAGATAAATGGACAATTTTATTTTTCAACTTTAACAGAATGAAAAATGTGCGACAGAAAACAGTTTGATAAAATGTGGGAGCCCAATAAACAGTCACACAACCCATGTGCCACTTTTATAAAATTAATTTTCATAGATGTAAAAATGCCTTCAAGTACTTGCTATTGTTCTTAATTGAGTAGCATCTACTTTAAAAACGTTGTCTCTAATTAGGTTTCATCAACCGCTCTAGTTAAGTTCACCTTGACCCCATCAGTGATTTTGCTCTTTCCTCCACGAAGACCAGCCAAGTAAATCTGAGGCCTGGGCACTCCAGTGCTGTCTTCCTTCGTGGACTGGGTGCTAGCGTTCTTTGGAGGGTACACCTGGGAACAATTTTCTCTTCTCAAGTGACTAAGATCAGTTTGTACTGAGTGAGTAACTTTCTGGCGCAAATTAGCCTAAAGAGAAAAAGAATACAGGAATTGACATTTCTCTAAAGAACAAATACCATAAAATATTATCAGATACCTGTTAATATCTTCCTATTTTTGTCTTCAATCCACAAAGAAATTAATTCTATAACAGCATTTTTTCTATAAAACACTGGAAAATCTAGAACATAATCGAAAATTAAATATGCCTTGCCAAGAAGTGGAAAAATATGTAAAATGTTGAAAATTGACCCCAAAAAATACAAATTCAAAATTACAATGAGCTCAGTTATTTGTTAATATAATCTAAATCTTTCATTATTATACTTCGAGATTCATATAACTTGGATTTTTCCACTACAATTGTTTTGTTTCTTTTTGACAAAAAGTTAAGATTTATACAGTATTATCTTTTAAAAATGGACTTCGCCCTAGATTTTTAACACAAAAAGATCTGATATTTTCCATTTATATTTTACTGTATTCTAAATTTTGTTTACTCCCTTTATGGATTACTAGTAAACATGAGGTTAAACAGATTACTCAGGCTGGAAAGCAAGGAGGAGGTTATAATAAGGAGAGTAAGTTGCTGCAGTTATAGTAAAGACCAAGAAAATACTCAGAAAGCATTAGAACATGTGAGTGAAGGAGACACCTGGACTTAAAGGAAACATTGCAGAGTTTGAGATACTGCAGGTGACTGAGAACCTACTCCCTACCACCCAGCTTATTGTCCACATTAATATGACTTCACTATTCCATTGTCTTCATTAGCATAATTTTACTATTCCAAGAGACTCTTGCCTAAGCAAATTATTGATTCTCATTACAGTACTACCTGAAAGATAATGTCAACTCTTCAGTAGTCAGCAGCAACACAGTTTCAGTCCAAAGAGTCTGCATCCCTTGCCTCAAAAAATCTTGCTATTCCCACCAATGCTGGACTGCTTTTTCATGATCCTTACCCAATCTGATTGAAACCTCCATCCTACCCTGAATCCACCTCAGTCATTGGAAGACCTGCCTTAGCAACCTTCAAATTCTCAATGAATTCTGACTTTGCAGTTCCTCTTCTGAGACACTGGCAAAGCACTGTTGAGGTGGTGTTTTCCCTAATGGCTGTAAGCAATAAACTCAGCTTTGTCTTATCCACAGGTTGGGTAAAGCTGGCATTCAGTATAATACAGTCCTAGGGAATAATAAGGCCCAAGGTGAGAGTCAGAATCAAGTGGAGATCGAGCAGTGGGAAGAGAGGGTTCAGTCAGTATGAAGTTCAGACCCCTGCATACCCCATTCTCTTAACATTTCCAGTCCACACCTATGTTGTCACCTCTGTCTCTTGTATCCTATCCAGCCATCACTTCCCTCCTCCTCTTTGCCTATTTGTATCTCAAAAGCAACTTAAAATATCACCTCTGTTAATTTAGTAGAATTTTCATTTCACCTCTGTTACACCACATACAAGGAGGTACTGAAATATTTTTATTGTAACAATATCACTTGCTAGACAATTAGCCCCTGAAGAACAAAGTAGCGGGACATATATGTTACCCAATAAGTCTGATGAACTCAAGTGAGTTTAGTAGATAATAGAAAATAATATGGGGGTTGGGCATTTCATGAACTAGAGAAGAGTAACTGATAGGAACGAATACTAATGCAACAGTGATCTATCTGGAAGATATACGGGGAAACTGATCCTTTCTCATCCCAGGGAACTGAAAAGCTGCCACCAGAGTGACTAGCAAAGGAAATAATGCGGTCAGTGGGAAGCCTGTGGGAGACTGAATATACAAATGCACAAAGGCTAGACCATATATGACAGTAGAACTCTTTGACTTGCAACCTCTGCATCAACCAGTCGGGAAAGCCAATCTCAACCTCTAACTATAACAATCAACCCAGAATGTTGGGGACTAGCCAGCTTCTCTATTTTTTTGCTCCTTCTCCCCCAACTCAGGACCAACCAGAGAAACCTAGATATGCTCACCAAATCAATCACATAAAATGCCCTGCTTCTAGTTAGCCTGCCTCTGGCTTTCTCATGCTAACAGCCTACAATCAGAGAACACCTGAAGGCTTCCCCCTTTTCTGACTATAAAGCCTTCCCACTCCCCGACTTTGAGTCTACCAAACACAAGTGACAGTGTCTGACTCCTTGGCTATAGCAAGCTCTAGATCAATAGCCTCTCTTTGTTCTCATTTGGGTAAGCATTATTTCCACACCTGCTTTCAGTTAAATAGATGGATAAAATATACTGTAAAGGGGCTACAGACATAAAAGATTTTATTTATTTATGCAATACATATTTGTTGTTTAAAATACAAGATACCATAAAGAGGGGTTGATGGGGGGAATTTCACTGAGTTGGACAGGGATGAGAGTTTCAGACAGGCTTTAAGGGCAGGTATCTATATTGTAATTGAGGTGACTGAGAATCAGAAGGATGAGAGTGCCCAGGGTCTGGAGATAATGTATTGTTGAGGGGAAAATATCTATGATTTAATAGACAAGCTCCAAAAAAAACAAACAAAAAAGAATGGCATACCTTCAGTGATTAAAGGAAGTTGGGAGTGCTTTAAATACTAGCACCAAGTTTTTAAACTGATAGATAGCTAGATAGATAATTATCATTGTTCTATATATGCTTAAAATTAGAAGACAATCTTATAATGTAAAGCTAATGAATTATAAATTGTTTTTGTTAGCAAATAACTGTATAAAACTCATTGTTTTATATAAATAATTTACCAACTCTATAAGTAACAACAGATTAAAATTCCCCAACCTATAAATAATTTTAGAAAATATTGTTACAGACCAGTTTTATAGCTCTTCTTCTTAATTCCCATTCATTCCACTCATATGTTCTCACAGTTGTTGGTGGCAATATGTGTGTATCCGTCTGTGTGCTACTTTCACTTTTTGTAATTGGTTTTATATAATGCTTGTCAGCTTCTCTCATCTAAAGAAATGGAGTTTTGTAATCAGTGCTTGTAAAAAGTAAACATTATTTACTGATAACTAAAATATTTAGCTAAAACTGACAAAACACTTAGAAAACAAGAATTTTTGGACAGGGAATATACTTGTAAATATCAATACAGAAAAGCACATAATTAATGAGCTGAATTGTTTTTCTGGGAATTATGGCTTCATGATTTTGTTAATGTAGGGAGGATCTTTTTTGAACTTTTATTTTAGATTCAAGGGGGCACACGTGCAGGATTGTTACAAGGGTATATTGCATGGTGCTGGGATTTGTGGTAGGACTGAACCCATCACCCATGTAGTGAGCACAGTACCCAGTCATTCAGTTTTCAGTCTATGCCCCTCCACTCTTTCCACTGCGGCAGTCTTCAGTGTCTATTTATTGGTCCCATCTTTATGTCCATGCATCCCCTATTTTTAGCTTCCACTTATAAGTGAGAACATGGGGTGTAAACCATATACCCCATACATCCTATAAATACACATATACGATGTGTA
Source organism: Plecturocebus donacophilus (assembly GCA_004027715.1). Classification (NCBI taxonomy): domain Eukaryota; kingdom Metazoa; phylum Chordata; class Mammalia; order Primates; family Pitheciidae; genus Plecturocebus; species Plecturocebus donacophilus. Next base: position 7,442 of record PVKP010029685.1, on the reverse strand, counting down.
TTTTGAAAAGAGAAAACATCCCTCATTCCCAAGTCAAATATCCCTCCTGGCTTTGCACAACTGGTAACATAAGTAAATACCTTGTTGAAAATAGATAGAAATTTAAAATAGCTATCAAATATCAGATAAAAATAACATCTACTTAAACTATCAAAACCTCTTTAAGACATATGTTGAACTCAAACTATGCATACATAGCAGGTTATTACCCAAGGTTTTTGCTTTGTTTGGTTTTTAGTTGAAAACATTGATTTTCTTCTGGGGAACCCAATATGAAGAGTTCAGTAATTCCAGGCTAAACAAGATATGACAGTGCTGGACATGACATTGTTGATGTTGTTGAAGGGAGTGGTAGAGGCTTGAGGAACTCAGGTCACAGTAAAAAGGAAGGAGAAGATATTCTTTCCAAACAGCTGACATCACTGAGTGCCAGACATTTGACATAAGATACAATTTCTGATCATAAAGTCATGATACAGTTAGGTATATTTTTAAAATACTAAAATGATAAGTAACAATACAGTACCATACAAATAAATGAAAAGTAAATAATAAGACAGTAAGGACTACATGAAAAAGAGAGGGAGAAAACTCATTTCTGCAGATATTAAAAGTCACTGAAGAACAGCTGGGAATTAAATATCCAGAAAGACAGGAAGAAACAAGACCAGCTGGATAGGAAAAAATTATGCTTTAGTAGAAAACTATGCATTATCTACATAAAACATACCTTGCCAGTCATCGGATTCTAGCCTTTCACTGTCCTTGGGCTATCTTACAACTTTGTAAATTATAAATGAGTGATAGCAAGACCAAATAATTTCTGTCTGCAGACACGCAGTCTATCCTATGTGTAGGAGTTCAACTGACTTCCCTTTCCCCATGTGAAAAAAGTCAGTGTTGCCTCCATTTACACATTCATTTGAATATTCCTCATTTATAAATGTGTCTGTTCTTAGGATTCTCTATTGAATTGGTCATAACATCTACCTGGTCCCCTCATTAATTAATAAATAGATTACACTCTTCAATACATGTTCATTTTTATATCTGCATATCTGCATGACAATAATAATTTTACCCATTTTTGAAGTCTACCTTTTAACAAATAGAAGACTAGGGCATATAAAACAAGTTTAAGACCAGTATATGACACACAATTTTTCTGACAGAGAGGTCATGGAGGGAATTAGTAGAAATAGAAGGATAAAAAGACATGTATACCTCGAATGCCAGTCCCCCAGATTTGGATTTCATCTTAAGGACAAAAAATGGAAGAGTTTTGAATTCAGAGTAAAACAAATGGCATTTTTCTAATTTACAGAAAAACTACTCAAATTTTTTGTTGTAAATTTTCCCCTCATAATTTTTTTTCTTTTTTTGAGATGGAATCTCACTCTGCTGCCAGGCTGGAGTGCACTGGTGTGATCCTGGCTCACTGCAACTTCCACCTTCTATGCTCAAGAGATTCTCTGGCCTCTGCTTCCCAAGTAGCTCGGATTACAGGTGCAGACCGCCATGCCCAGCTAATTTTTGTATTTTTAGTAGAGACAGGGTTTCACCATGTTGGCCTGGAGTGGACTAGGGCTCCCTTTCTCCATATCCTCACCAGCATTCGTTATTGCCTGCCTTTTTGATATAAGCCATTTTAACTGGGGTGGGATGATATCTCATTGTAGTTTTGATTTGCATTTTTCTGATGAACAGTGATACGAGCTCCTTTTCATATCTCTATTTGCCACATGTATATCTTCTTTTGAGAAATGTCTATCCAGATCTCTTGCCCATTTTTTCAATTGGATTATTAGATTCTTTCCTAATTGAGTTGTTTGAGGTCCTTATATATTCTGGTTATTAGTCCCTTATCAAATGGATAGCTTACAAATATTTTCTCCAATTCTGTGGGTTGTCTCTTTGCTGATTGTTTCCTTTGCTGTGCAGAAGCTTTTTAACTTGGTGTGATCACATCTGTCCATTTTTGCTTTGGCTGTCTGTGCTGGTGGGGAATTACTCAAAAAATCTTTGTCCAGTACAATGTCCTGAAGATTTTCCCTAATGTTTTCTTGTAGTATTAATAGTTTCATAGTTTGAGGTCTCAGATTTAAGTTTTTAATCCACTTTGATTTGATTCTTGTAGATGGCAAGAGATAGGTCTAGTTTCATTCTTCTGCAAATGGATATTCAGTTTTCCCGGCAACATTTATCGAAGAGACTGTCCTTTCCTCAATGTATATTCTTAGCACCTTTGTTTAAAATGAGTTCACAGTAGATGTTTGGATTTATTTCTGGGTTATCTATTCTGTTCCATTGGTCTATGTATCTTGTTTTTATGCCAGTACCATGCTATTTTGTTTACTATAGCTCTGTAGTATAATTCGAATTAAGTAATGTGATTCCTCCAGTTTTGTTCTTTTTGCTTAGGATGGTTTTGGCTATTCAGGGTCTTTTGTGGTTCCATGTAAGTTGTAAGGTCATTTTTTTCTATTTCTTACAGAATGTCATTGGTATTTTGATAGGGATTTCATTGAATCTGTAGATGCTTGAGTAGTATGAACATTTTAACAACACTGATTTTTCCAGTCCATTAATATGGGATAGCTTTCCGTTTTTTGTGTCCTCTTCAATTTCTTTTATGAATGTTTTACAGTTTTCTTCATAAGAGATCTTTCTACCCAAAATTAGTAGATGAAAAGAAATAATATAGGTCAGAGCAAAAATAAACCAGGCACGGTGGCTCACTCCTATAATCCTAGCACTTTGGGAGACTGAGGCAGGGGGATTGCTGGAGCTCAGGAGTTCAAAACCAGCCTGGGCAACATGGTGAAACCACCATCTCTGAAATACTAAAAATACAAAAAAGTTAGCCAGCCATAGTGGCATGCCCCTGTAGTCTTAGCCACTTGGGAGGCTGAGACAGGAGAATTGCTTGAACCTGGGAGGCAGAGGTTACAGTGAGCTGAGATTGCACCACTGCACTCCAGCCTCAGTGACAGAGAAGGACTCTGTCTCAAAAAATGAAAAAAAAAGATATTGAAATGAAAAAAATATAAAAGATCAATAAAATGAAAAAATAGTTTTTAAAAAGATAACCAAAATAGACAAACTGTTAGTCACTAGTTACACTTTAGCCACGATAAGAAAACATGAGAGAAGATCCATAGAAAATCAAGAAGACATTACAACTGATATAAAAATTTAAAGAACCATTAGAGGCTACTATGAGCAACTACATGCCAATAAATTGGAAAACCCAGAAGAAATGAATTCATAGACATATCAAACCTACCGAGATTGAACCATGAAAACAATTCCCTTCTGGCTAGGGCTGATCTAAATGCTCCCTCCATGGGCACTGGCTGAATTCTGCCCTGTACTGCTTTATGCTGTGACAGGGCAGCACTGAATTTCAATGCAAAGTCCCAACAATCACTTTGCTCTCCTTCCACCAAGTTCACAGATTCTCTGCCTATGCCACGTGGCCACTACTGGGGTATGGGGAAGGCGTAGTATGGGCAATTAAAGACTGTATTTCCTACCCTCTTCAGTACCTGTTTCCTTGATATGATGTTTAAAAAGGGTATTATGATTGCTCTCCTGAGTTTTAGTTCTTTTATGGAGGTACTTTCTCGTGTAGATATTTGGTTTGATGTTTCTATGGGGTGATGATCACTGGAGAGTTCTATTCTGCCATCTTGCTCTGCCTCTCAACCTCGTGGTAATTTGAAGAGTGAAACATATCTTTTTTTTTTTTTTTTTTTTTGTCGTAAGTAGCTTTGAGACTTTTTGTGATAAGTGGCTATCTCATAGCTCCAGAATTACACACACACACACACACACACACACACACACACACACACACACTTCCATTTTTTATTCAAAGGAAATATATATACACATTTATAAAGAAATGGTACATTTAAAAGTCACATGATACTACCCAAAGAGATCTACAAATTCAACACAATCCCTATCATACTACCAATTACATTCTTTGAGAAATAGAAAACAATCCTAAAATTCATGTGTAACCACAAAAGTCCAAGACCAGCCAAGCAATCCTGAGCAAAGACAACAAAGCTGGAAGCATCACACTATCTGACTTCAAAATATGCTACAAAACTATAGTAACCAAAAGAGCATGGCATTGGCATAAAAACATATAGTGACCAATAGAATAGAATACAGAACCCAGAAATTAATCCACACATTTACAGCCAACTGATTTTCAACAAAGGTGCTAAAAGCACACATTAGAGAAAGGACAGTCTCTTCAATAAATGTTGCTGAGGAAACTGGATGTCCATGTGCAGAAGAATGAAACTAGACCCTATCTCTCACTATCTGCAAAAATCAACTTGAAATGCATTAAAAATTTAAATATCAGAACCCAAATTATGAAACTACTGGAAGAAAACATAGGAGAAGTGCTTCAAGGCATTGGTCTGGGCAAAGATCTTTTGGATAAGACCTAAAAAGCCCAGGCAACAAATGCAAAATTAGAAAAATTGGATTATATCAAACCAGAAAGCTTCTGCACGGCAAAGGAAACAATCAACAGAGAAAAGAGACAACCTACAGAATGGGAGAAAATATTTGCAAACTATCTATCTAGAACTTACAAGGAACTCAGCTCAGCAAAAACAAAACAAAAAACAACAAATAATCTAATTTAAAAATGGGCAAATGATCTAACGAGATATTTCTTAAAATATACAAATGGCCAACAGGTATATGAGAAAATTCTTGATGTCACTAATTATCAGGGAAATGCACAATCAGCTATCATCTCAGCCCAGTTAAAATGCCTATTATAGGCCGGGCACGGTGGTTCATGCCTGTAATCCCAGCATTTTGGGAGGCTGAGGCGAGCAGATCATGAGGTCAAGAGATCAAGACCATCCTGGCCAACATAGTAAAATCCTGTCTCTACTACAAATACAAAAATTAGCTGGGTGTGGTGGCACACACCTGTAGTCCCAGCTACTTTGGAGGCTGAGAAAGGAGAATCACTTGAACCTGGGAGGCAGAGGTTGCAGAGAGCTGAGGTCGCATCACCGCACTCTAGCCTTGTGACAGAGCAAGACTCTATCTCCAAAAAAAAAAAAAAAAAAAGCCTGTTGTAAAAAAAGACAAACAACAACAAATACTGGTGAGAATGTGGAGAAAGGAACTCTTACACACTTTTGATGGGAATGCAAGTTTGATGGGAATGCAAGTCATTATGGAAAAGCGTATGAAGTTTCCTCAAAAAGACTAAAAATAAGAATAGCATATGATCCAGTAATCCCACTGCTGGGCATATATCCAAATGAAAGGAAATTAGTGTGTCAAAGAGGTATCTGCACCCCTATGTTTATCACAGTACTACTCCAATAGTCAAGATATGGAAACAACCAAAGTGTCCACCAACAGGAGAATAAAGAAAATGTGAAATAAAGGAAATAAAGAAAAAAATATATATATATATATCACATTTTATATATGGTATATATATATATATGCCATAGAATATTATTCAATACCATAGAATATTATTCAATACCATAGAATATTATTCAAGCATAAAAAGAATGAAATCCTCTCATTTGTAGGAACATGGATTGAACTGGAGGACATTATGTTAAATGAAATAAGGCACAGAAAGACAAATACCACCTGTTTCACTCATGTAGGAGCTAAAAAAGTTGATCTCATAGATCATGCCCATATAAGTAGGGAGTAGAAGAGTGGTTACCAGAGGTTGGGAAGGGAAGTGGATGGGGAGAGGTTAGCTAATGGGTACAAAATTACAGTTAGATAGGAGGAATAAGTTCTAGTGTACCAGGGCACAGTAGAGCAACTATAGTTAACAATAATTTATTTTGTATTTCAAAATAGCTCGAGGAGTGGATTCTGAATGTTCCCAACACAAAGAAGTAGTAAACATTTGAGGTGATGGATATGCCAGTTATCCTGATTTGATCATTATACATTGTATACATGTATCAAAATATCACATGTGCCCCACAAATATGTACAATTATTATGCATCAATAAAAAAATTTCATAATTAAGAAAAGGGCCCATGAAAACTCAAGTTAAAAAGAGATGCTAAAGCCAGGCACAGTGGTGTGTGTCTATAGTCCCAGCTAATTGGGAGGCCAAGGCAGGAGGATTGCTTGAAGCCAGGAGTTTGAGGCTGCAGTCGACTAGGCTATGATCACACAAAACCAAACACTGCATGTTCTCACTATAAGTGGGAGCTGAACAATGAGAACCCATGGATACAGGGAGGGGAATGTCACACACCAGGGTATGTCAGGGGGTGAGGGGCTAGGGGAGGGATAGCATTCAGAGAAATATCTAATGTAGATGATGGGTTGATGGGTGCAGCAAACCACCATCGCACGTGTATACCTATGTAACAAACCTGCACATTCTGCAAATGTAAGTATACTTTTTTTTTTTAGAAAAAGAGAGAAAAGGAGAAAGAAACAGCAAAAGAAAGAAAAAAAAAAGAATGAAAGAGAGAAAGAAAGAGGAAGAGAAAGAAGGAGAAAGAATGGGATTCTTGTTTTATTGCCCAGGCTAGAATACAGTCTAAAAATGGGTATTAAAAACCTCTTTTATGCCAATAATTGTGCTTAACAATGGAGACAGGGAGGAATAGGGGATGAAAGTAACAAATAAGCAGCCAACCAATATTTTATTTAAATCTGTGAAATGCTATGCAATTGCTGGGGAGTGATTTACTTCCAATTATGTGGTCACTTTTAAAATAGGTATAATGTGATACTGAGAAAAATGTACGTTTTGTGGATTTGTGGGAGGAGAGTTCTGTAAATATTTGTTAAGTCTAGTTGTTCCAGGTCTGAGTTCAAGTCCTGAATATCCTTGTTAATTTTCTATCTCGTTGATCTGTGTAATATTGACAGTGTAATGTTAAAGTCTCCCACTATTATTGTGTGGGAGACTAAGTCTCTTTGTAAGTCATTAAGAACTTGCCCTGTATATCTGGGTGCTCCTGTAATGGGTGCGTATATATTTAGGATCGTTAGCTCTTCTTGTTGCATTGATCCTTTCAGCACCATGTAATGTCCCTCTTTGTTTCTTATGTTCTTTGTTGTTTTATAGTCTGTTTTATCAGAGACGAAAATTGCAGCTTCTGGTAATGCTAGCTGGCTGTTTTGCCCATTCGTTGATGTAGATTCTTCATTATGGTGATGCTCTTTACCTTTTGGTATGTTTTTGGAATGGCTGATATTGGTTGTTCCCATCCATGTGTAGTGCTTCTTTCAGAAGCTCTTGTAAAGCAGGCCTGGTGGTGATGTAATCTCTGAGTACTTGTTTGTTCGCAAAAAATTTTATTTTTCCTTCACTTATGAAGCTTAGTTTGGCCGGATATGAAATTCTAGGTTGAAAGTTCTTTTCTTTAAGGATGTTGAATGTTGGCCCCCACTCTC
>PVKP010029684.1:0-28739 GCA_004027715.1 Plecturocebus donacophilus | reverse complement strand
CAGGCCCCTCCTCGGACCCTGCTTGGCGCCCCCTCAACTCGCAGGACCCCTCCTCAGACCCTGCCCGGCCCCCGTCACTTCTCAGTCCCCTCTGCGGACCCTGCCTGGCCTCCCTCACCTCCACGAGGCATTGCCCCGTCAGGTACTTATAACCTGCGTCTCTCACCTGCTTTTCCCAAGGCTGGAGCTTCCTCAGTTCAAGAGCGGGACCTCCCAGCGCCGGGTTCGTAGCCCAGGACCTGGCCCCTGGCAGATGCTGGACCTAGGCTTAGAAGGGGACTGAAGACGCAGCCCACAGCTTCACGAGACACAAGTGGGGGCAGGGCTGAGCCCCAGCGACGAGAGGACTCAGAGCCCCACGACCTGGCCACAGACAGGAGCCGATTTAGTCCTCGCGACAATCTGAGAGCCAGCAGCTCCCTCCCACAGAGGAAAACCAAGCTCCGAGAGACTCCCCCACATGCTGACTTCCCCACACACCCCCCACATGCCCAGTGCCGTCTGGCTGGTGAGGGACAAGCCGGACCTAAACCTGCGTGCTGGCCCCAAGCCCGCCTTCAGCCCAGCCCCTTCTACGGCACTGGCCTGTCCGAGGCCTCAGCACCCTCTCACACCCACCTGCCTCCGGCACGGGGAGCCCCAGGGAAGGGCAGGACCCGGGAAGCAGATGTGGGTGTCCTATTCCTAAGTGTCCAGAATTCCAAGACAGCTTAAATCCGGCATAGGGCTGGGTGGGTGAGGCTGGTAAGGTCAAGCTTCCCTGTAAAAATAGCGACCACAATAATAGCAACATGTGCTTTGTAGCAAAGACTCACTGAGACCTTGTGTGCAAAGCGTGAGACCAGCCATAGACCAAATGCCATCTGCTGTGGGGCCAGCTCCTCCCTCCTCCAGCTCCTTAGGGTGTCTGGTCTGAGGATGTGGCTGCAGGGCTCAGCAGCCTGCAGGCCATCCCGTTGCCTTCAAGGGCCCCTTAGAGCACAGAGCGCCCCTCGCGTAGCATCCCCAGAGCGCGTGGCCAGCTGTTCTTGGATGCTCTGCCCTCGGCTCTGCCTTCTCTGGGGCCCCTGAGTGGCATCCCCAGGGGCTGTGTGTACCTGGGTGCTGTGCCCTTGGCTCTGTCTTCTCCAGGGCTCCAGGCAGGATATGCCTCCCCAACTCTGGCAGGAACTTGGTGTGGCCATCCCAGTCCTGTGCATCGGCCCACGAGGGTCAGGAAGCAGAGGCCCTTGCTGTTTGGTTTTTTGGGTTTTTTTTGAGACAGGGTCCAACTGTTGCTGAGGCCGAGTGCAGTGGTGTGATCACCACTCACTGCGGCCTTGATTTCCTGGGCTCAGGTGATCCTCCCACCTCAGCCCCCTGAGTAGCTGGGACGACAGGCATGCACCACCATGCCCGGCTAATTTTTTTAATTTTTTGTAGAGATGGGGTCTCCCTATGTTGCCTCAGCTGCTCTTGAACTCCCGACTCATTCGATCCTCCCACCTCGGCCTCTGAAAGTGCTGGATGACAGGCAGCAGCCACCGTGAGCCCGGCCCCTGGATGTGTTTTGAAATCATTTATGTAACTAATCTGTAGGCCTGGAAGTTTGGCCATTGCTGTAAGTAGCTTCTTGATAGAGAACTAAGAATTCTGTTTGAGGACCATAGGGGCCACATCTCACCCACTTCCTTCTCTCCCTTCTGTCCCCAGCAGAGACAGGGCCTGGCACACAGCAGCTGCTCAGCGAATGCAGAATCCAAGTTTGCGCTTCCTCTCTTCACCGGCCGCAGGTCACTATGGTTGCAGAGATGGCGTCACTTGCCCGCTTCCTCCAGGCACAGCTAGCAAGGGTGGGAGAAGCAGGCAGAGGTTCCCATGGAGGATTAAACTGCTTCAGGATGGTGCAGGACGAGGAGAGGCTCCAGAGATGGAGAGATTTAAACAGAGTCCCGGAGAGAAGAAGAAAGTAGCCCAGAAAGAGGAGAAAGATGCACGCGGCCAAGACAGAGCAGAGGCCGCCAGGCCAGAGTGAACTTCAGCCAGGGATGAGGAAGTCCTTTTGGCTGCAGCAGAGGCCAGACTGGTCTTCCAGCCCCTCGGCCCATGAGGCTCTTCCAAGAGACAGCACAGGTCCCAAAACGCAGCCCTCCCTTCTTCCCTTCGTCAGGGCTGGTGCTCTGAGAGCATGGATTTAGCACGTGGCTGTGAACTCTGGGAGCTGCTAAGCACAGCACTCACAACTGAAGGTTGACACATCACTGGAATTCTCTGGGTGCTCCAGCTTCATGCTTTTCTAGGAGTCCGTGACACATGTGCGGACATGGTGCCTGCGCTCAGCGGCGGGTCTCAAGGCAACAGCTGGCGCAGTAGTCATGGATGAGGTTTGCCCTTTGGTTGTGAATTCTGGCTGCCGTTTCCTTCACTGATACCAACTTAGCTTGCTGAGGGCAGCTTGGTTAACCTGGCAATGAGCAGGTTTTCACACTTGACCTGCAGGATGCCAATAACTAATTTTTAACATCCACACACTATTGAGACTTTGAAACATGAACCACCCCTGCTCCTACAACTGAGGCCAACACTAATGCCTGCCTAGTACTCCATGACTTTGTCCATCTGTTTCACTTTTCCATGAAGGAAAGAGGGATTATTTTGTACATTCTAGGATATCATTTTGTTATATAAAATCATGACTATAACTTCTCTTTCCTCCATGATAAAGGACAAAAACAAGCTATTTCTTCTCAGATGCCTGGCAGGTATTGAGTGTTTCTGTGCAGGATGGGGTGGGCGGCCCACAGCAGGGAGGCAGATGCACCCAGCCCCCTCCTCCAGCTCCTGCCTGGTGGGATTCGGTGAAAATAACTATAAAATAACATGGGAAAATACGTAGCATATAGAGGAAACTGAAAATCACAAATGTGGTGTCAGGTGGTGAGGCCATGAGGAAAACGGGCTGGGTGAGGACAGACAGGGCCTTGGTGGGCAGGGAGGCTCCAGGGAAGCACTTGACGCTCCTCTCCGTGGAGAACTGAAGCCAGGGGAGTGTCATAGAGGCAGCAGGTGCAAGGTCCTGAGGAGAAACAGTGGCCTGGTGGTCATCGGGCAGGGAGGTGCCGGGTGGTCCTGCAGCCATGCCCTGCACTTTGGGTTTCACTCTGAGCCAGGAGCAGTCAGAGAGCTCTGAATGGAAATCCGGACTGTTCTGTTTGTCCCACTGGGACCTCTCTGGTGCTGTATGGGATGGAGCTGCTTCGACAATCCAGGTGACAGAGGTGATTTCTTCAGTCGGCAGTGCAGGCGATGAGACGGGCCGGTTAAGAGATGCATTTCAGAAACTGCATTAACAGGAGGTGTGTCAGGGACGATTCCATGATTCGAGGCCTCAGCAAACATTAGACCAGGAGGATCCACAAGGAGCGGTGTTGGGAGGGATTCTGTCTTGGACTTGCTGGTCTGAGACTCTTATGAGTCACCCAAGCAGAGAGTTCTGGAGCTCAGCAGAGAGGTCCAGGCTCAGGACATACATGTGGGGTTGCCGACGCACGGCTGAAAATTTCTGGGTCTACAGGAGCTCAGCAGGGAGGGCTGGAGAGAGGGGTCTCAACTATGCCGAGAGCTCCAGTGGCAGGAGCTGAGAGATTGGAAAGGAGACTCAAAAATCCTGCAAAGGAGGCTGAGGGGAGCAGCTGGGGGGTCGGGGGTCGGGGTTGGTCCTCCAGGTCATCTGGACATTAGTGCCAGGCAGGCCAGGTGGCAAGGCCAGGGGCTTATTGTGAAGGGGAAGGAGCCCTGACACTTTTCAAGGTGAGTGAGCCATGCCTGGCTTTTAATTTTAGAAGCGTGTCCTCACTGTAGCAGAAGACTGCTGCAGACGGCAAGTTTTAGCTGCTGCCCCCAACAAAGAAAGGCGAGTTTCTGTTGTTTGTGGTTGGACAAGACTTTTAACAGGAGTGTTGAATTTTGCACAGTGGTTTTTCAGCACCTGTGGAATAGTCTGATGATTCTCTCTTTCGTCTGTGAAGTACATGATGTGATCTCCGTGTCTACCTGAGATGGCCTCATCTATGGCTGACAGTGTACGGAAATCTCTTGAAGCCGCAGGCAACTCTCTGTTTTTTCCTCTACTTCAGAGCGATTTCTGTAACATGTAAGTATCTGTTCCTTGAATATTTGATAAATTGTCTGGCCTGGCTTCTGTTTTAGGGGTAAATATTAAACCACCCTTAGTTTCTCTAATGGCGACTGGTGTGCCTTTAGCTCCATTTCTTTATCTTTATCTTTTTTTTTTTTTTTTTGAGACAGGGTCTCACTCTGTCATCCAGGCTGGAGTACAGTGGCACAATCATAGCTCACTGCACCTCAAAGCCCTGGGTTCAGTGATCCTCCTGCTTCAACCTCCCCAAGTAACTGGGACTGCATGTACATACCACTACACACAGCTATTTTTTTTTTTTTTTTTGCTTCTTACAGAGATGGGTCTTGCTATGTTGCCTAGGCTGGTCTTGAACTCCCAGCCTCAAGTGATCCTGCCACTTTGGCCTCCCAAAGCATGGGATTATAGGTGTGAGTCACTATGCCTGGCCTAGTTCCATTTTCTAGTACAGAAAGTACTGGGACTGGAAGTGTTTCAAATTTCAGATTTTTCAGATTTTGAAATATTGGCACATACACACTGAGACATCTGGGGTATAGGACCTAAGTCTGAACATAAAATTTATTTATGTCTCATCTATATGTTATACACAGAGAAGGTAATTTGTTCACTATTTTTAATGATTTCATGCATGAAACAAGATTTTGACTGTGACCCAACACCTGAGGAGTATTCCACCAGTGGCTTCATGGCGCTCAAAAAGTTTCCAGTTTTGGAGTATTTTGAATTTTGGATTTTCAGATTAGAGATGCTTCTGTATTTCTTGGGTCAATTTTGGCAATTTGAATTTTTCTTTAAAAATAACCATTCCGAACAATGAGAACACACGGATACAGGGAGGGGAGCATCACACACTGGGGTCTGTTGGGGGGCAAATAGGGGAGGGACAGCAGGGGGTGGGGAGTTGGGGAGGGATAACATGGGGAGAAATGCCAGATATAGGTGATGGGGAGGAAGGCAGCAAACCACACTGCCGCGTGTGTACCTATGCGACAATCTTACATGTTCTTCACATGTACCCCAAAACCTAAATTGCAATAAAAAAAAGAGAAAAAAAAATTTATGAGTAAAACAATGAGAAAATCCAAAAGGTCCCAAAGGAAGACTTGAACCAATGGAAAGATATATATGCCATATTCTTGGACAAAATGACACACAATCCTAATAAATACATCAGTTCTCCCTAAAAGAAAAAAAAATAACCATTCCATTTGCATTATGGAATATGACGGTGTTGGGTGTGCCGTTCTCTGCCACTCCGTCAAAGTCTTTCTTACTTCATAGCCCTTCTCAGCCCTAAGGGCACTCATTTTCTCTTTTCTCCTTAATCTCACAAACTGGCTTCTGTCTCTTTTGAGGAGGCATCTTTGTTTCTTCATCAGCTCCATTTGGTTCTTCCTTGCGCTGGTTTTTAGCTTGTTCTGTATGAATTTATGAATTTGTTCCTTCCTTATTTGGCTTGTTTTATTGTTCTTTTTCTAGTTTCTTTAACTGAAAGCTTGACTCATTTCTCTTCTTCTTTTTTTTTTTTTTAGCAGTCTCACACTGTCACCAGGCTGGAGTAAAGTGGCACGATCTCAGCTCATTGCAACCTCTGCCTCCTGGGCTTGAGAGATTCTCCTGCCTCAGCCTCCGGAGTAGCTGGGACTGCAGGCGCACACCTCCACACCTGGCTAATTTTTGTATTTTTAGTAGAGGTGGGGTTTCACCATGTTGGCCAGACTCTTCTCAAACTCTTGACCTCAAGTGATCCGCCAGCCTCAGCCTCCCAAAGTGCTGAGATTACAGGCATGAGCCACCACACTGGCCTTATTTATTTTCAGTCATTATCATTTTCTAATGAATGTGGTTGCCACTCCGAACACCGTCTTGGGGCGTCTTACAGATTTCGGCAGGCTCTGTTCTCATCTGTGTTTATTTAACACAGACTGTGATGCCCCTTTTGGTTTCCTTCATAACCCACAAATTACATATGAGTGTTTTTATTTGTGATATTAATTTCCAGGTAGGGATTTTTTAAAGCCAGCTTTCGTTTTATTATGCCACTTTGCGTCTGTGAACAAGCTGTAGGCTGTGGGTGCCTATGCGCAGGTGCCTGTGTATGCAGACCCTCTGAACAGACTCTAGATTATCTACCTTTTGGAATTTCTTGACATTTTTATGAACATCAAAATATGATCAGTTCTTTGGATACTCCATGTCTACTAGAAAAAATGTAAATCCTGTATTTGTGAGATACAAAATAAAGTCAAGCTTTTAAATTGCTTTATTCTTCTGTTTTTAGCTTCTTGATCTGTTGCTTTTAATTAAAACAAATGAGTTCTATTTTCAAAGACCCCTCAGGCTGTGGGTGGGGGTAGATAGCTCAGGAGTCCAGCATGGAGCTGGCCCAGGAGTCTAGCGTTGGGGCTGACTGGCTGGCTGGCCAGAGATGGCAGCCAGAGGGACCAGCACAACCCTCCCCAGCCATCCTGTGTCCCTCAAACCCAGCCCAGCAAATGCAGGGCTCACATTTTCTCCTGCTAGAGGCTCTCCCAGCTCCCCTGTGAGCCCTGATAACCAGGTCCATTCCCCATCAGCACCTGCAGCCAAGCAGAGGCCTGGGGAAGGAGGAATACTGTCCTGTTCTGGCTTCACTGGGCCAGGATTAGAACTGCACGTGGCACAGCATCTGGCGTTGGCTGGACGCTTGGTAAGGACAGGACAGCCCTCCTCCTTCTGCCACCCAGAGCCCCAGCCTCTTCCCACCCCCAGCCCAGCTGTGCCCCCCCACCCCTCCCCTCCAGGTTCCCAGAATAGCCTACGGCCAAAGTTGGCCTGTGGTAAACAGTTCCGGAGCCTCCGGGTAGGTCTTGGATGAGTAATCCTTAGCAAAACATTGTGGGATCCAGAAAGGTGCAGGTGCCAGGCCTGAGCTGTGTAGGCCCCTCCAGCACCCCCACCCGGACCTTCTGCTGGGCCACTCCAGGCCAGGCATGGGTGGAGGTGCAGGGGGATCTCTAGGTGCTCTCATCTGTCCCACCCCAGGAAGGAGACGTCCCCCGTCCATGTGGGAAGGAAAGCCCGTCATCCTGTAGCTGATGGGGCCTCAGCAAGACGTGGGGGCCTCTGGGAGGAGGCAGGAGGCACATAAAGCCCCATCTGCTCGTGGACTGAGTACCCTCTGACCACAGCTCCCAGGATGGCTTTCTCCTCCGTGGAGGAGGAGGAACTTGATGTCCCAGCATTTCTTTCCCGCCCTTGCCCACACCATCCCGGTGCCCACTTCGGGGGTGAGCACTGCATGAGTTCCTTCAGTTCTGTTCTGATAGCCCCCATGCAGCCATTTAAACAGGCTTCCTTCTTTCCCCTCCTTACACGGGTGGCACCACTCTGCGCTTCCTCTCACATCTCACTATTTACTCATGGTGGCCTGTTTCTCCTGGGAAGATCAGTGGTGGTTACAGCCAGGCTGGCTGGCAGCTCAGGGCTCAGGCTTTGGCTCATCTGAGGAGCCCTGGGTTCCAACCAGGCTCAGAAGAGTGACTGCTGCCAGGCGACACTGGGACAGTCAGCCTCTCTTGCTCTAAAGGGCAGGAGGTACTGTGGCTTCTTCCCCTGCCACAGTCCCAGGGACCTGACAGGAACACTCAGCGACTCTGCCCCTGCCTCCTGTGTGGGGTCATGCTCCGCCTGGAAAGCTCCTCCTCCAGCCCTGGCCCATTGGGAAATCCCAGTCTGTCTTCTGGCCAGTCCCAGCACCCCCGGGTGGGACCCCAGTGACCCTGCACCCCCCAACTGCAGCCCGTCTCCCTCCTCCTGGCAGGGCAGCTGCCCAGCCTCTCCCAGCCCTGGCCTCCCCAGGCAGGTCTCCTTGGGGAAACCTGAGGAGGCAGCTGCTACCCCCACTCTCCAAGTGTCCTCAGAGAGCCCCTTCCAGACCCCAAGGTCCAGAGCTCAGGATCAAGTTCCCTCACTGGGTATGGGAACGGGAAGTCGTCCTGCTCCCCTCCCCGGCCTCTGCCCCATTTTTCATTCGATTCTACGTAGAGCAGACTGGAATATGCCACCCAAAATATGCCTCTTTGGCATAAGCATTATTTTGAGCTGCTTATTTTGAGAAACTGCAGCTACAGGAAAAACTCTGAAAACAAGAGTGGAAGCTGCTCCTCCCTAAGAGAAAGTCACATCCGTACAGGAATCTGCACTTACCAGGGTGCCTCTCTCTTTGGGCCAGAAGGCCGGCTGTGCTCACCAGAGATGCTCATCCATGGAGAAGGCCTGACCGCTGTTGTTTGGGGTAATTTTCTGGGCCCCTCCCCACGCCTGTTTTCTTTGTTTCTGTGGAACATGGTATTTAAGCCTAAGCTCCAAGCCACGTCTTTGAGACATACTCTGTCCTCTGAATATCTCCCTCGAAGACCAAGGCATGCATGTTATTAAGCTTCTGTTTTTCTCTTGTTATCTGTCTTTCAGTATAGGAGTCTGTCCCAACTAAAGCCTATGAAGGGTGCAGAGAGAATTACTTTTCCACCCTCTGGCACAAAGCTTCCCCCAGGAAACCTCCATGCCTCCAGCTGCACCAAGATTTTCAATTAAGAGCACTAGTGCCCTCCCGGCATCTCGGAGGCTGGGGGTGGGGGTGGCCTGGTCCTCAGCCCTCTGGTTTTCTGGCCCCCCTCATTCCTGGGGAGCCCATCTGTCCCATGGCTTTGCACACTGAGTCCTGGCAATCCACAAGCAGTTTCCTCATTCCCAGCACATCCACGACAGCAGCTTCTTTCCCGGGGCTCTGGCTGGACCTCCCTATATCCTCACCACACAGCAGCCCTCCCTGCCCGGCCCTCAGCCCTCCTTAGACTCACCCAGCTGGTCCCTAGGTGAGCCTCCTCCGACCCAAGGCCCGCGGCTGTTTCTCTGTCTCCAGCCCTCCCACGGCCCCTCTCACTGAGGACACAGCCCACAGCCTGGCCCCACCTGTGGACCTCACAGAGGCCACTTGGCCCCTCACTCAATGCCCACTCAACAGGCCTTCTCTCCCCACAGAGGGTCAATGTGCCTCCACCCCAGGCCTTGGCATTTCCAGGGGCTCAGGCCACAGGTACAATCTTCTGTGCAAAGTTATGCCCAGGGGCCTTCCTGGATCATGCAGTCTAAGACAGCAATCCCCTCACACCCAGAACAGACGCCAACCCCTGCCGTGTCTAGTCTGGTCATTCCCGTCACCACCTGAGGTTCACCTTGGCTAAGTGGAGCTCCAGCCCCTCGGAAAGAAGGAAGCCCCCAGAGCCACACCCTGGTCTCTGGTGGGGCCACGTTTCCTCTCCACGTGTCTCCCTGCCGGCACAACAGCCATCCTGGCCCAGCGGGGTCTCGGCCTCTGCACAAGGGAGGGCTCAGGGAGGCTCAGGACCTGTGTGTGGCTGTGTGCGTGTCTCTGTGCCTGGCTGTGTGTATGTAAATATGTGACTATGTGTGTGTCTATGTGTGTGTCTGTGTATCTATTTGTGTATCTGAATGTGTATGTAACTGTCCATGTATCTATATGTATATCTATCCATGTCTGTGTGTATCTATGTGTATATCCATGTATCTGTGTCCATGTGTATCTATGTGTCTGTGTGTATATGTGTCTGTGTGTGCCTGTGTGTATATTTGTGTCTGTGTATATCTCTGTGTATCTGTGTCTGTGTATATCTGTGTGTCTGTGTCTGAGTGTGTGTCTGTGTCTTAGTGTATGTCTGTCTGTGTGTCTGTGTACATGTGTGTATCTGTGTGTATATATGTGAGTCTGTGTGTGTATGTGTCTGTGTGTATATATGTAATATCTGTGTCTGCATGCCTGTGTCTGTGTATATCTATGTGTGTATCTGTGTCTGTATGTCTGTGTGTATATCTGTCTGTCTGTGACTGTGTGTCTGTGTATATCTCTGTGTACCCGTGTTTGTGTATATCTGTTTGTATCTGTATCTGTATGTGTGTCTGTGTGCATATGTGTCTGTGTGTATATCTGTGTCTGTGTGTCCGTGTATATGTGTGTATCTGTCTGTGTGTACATATGTGTATCTGTGTATATGAGTCTGTGTGTATGTGTGTATATATGTATATATGGGTGTCTGCATGCCTGTGTCTGTGTATATCTATATGTGTATTGGTGTGTGTCTGTGTGTGTCCATGTGTATTGATCCATCTGTGTCTGTGTGTGTGTCTATGTGTGCATCTATTTATATCTGCGTGTCTTTGTGTGTCTATAGATCCATCTATGTGTATATTTGTGTGTCCATGTATGTATTGTATGTCCATGTGTCTACATATGCGTCTGTATCTATATATCTGTGTCTGTATGTATATCTGTCTATATGTAGTCCATATGTCTGTCCATATGTTATGTGTACATCTGTGTGTGTCCATGTTCATGCATATGTGTCTATATATCTGTCTATGCATGTGTCATCTGTGTGTCTGTGTGTCTATATATCTATGTATCATCTGTGTCCACGTGTGTCCACATGTATGTGTGTTTCTGTATGTATCAATATGTGTATCTATGTGTGCATCTGTGTGTGTCTATGCACATATCATCTGTGTGTGGTGTGTCCACGTGTCTGTTTCTGTATCTATGTGTGTATGTGTCTATATATCTGTGTCTATGTGCATATCATCTGTGTATTACGTGTCCATGTGTCTGTGTTTCTGTATCTGTGTATCTGTGCCTATATACCATCTGTGTCCACGTGTGTTTCTGCATGTATCTGTGTATCTGTGTGTGTCTATGTATCTGTGTCCATGTGCACATCATCTGTGTGTGTATCTGTGCGTGTCTGTTTTCTCTTTGTTTTCGTGGTGTCCATGAGTGGGCTGATGGAACCACCAAATTCCTCCTTGGAGCCCAGTAAAGGCACCAGGCAGAAGGGTCTCGACGAGGCTGGCCACTCTCTCCTCAGTTCTGAGTGGGGCCCTGTCTTCTGACTTTCATCACGCACCCCCGCAGCCTGTGGACGCCTGGTCCCCACTTGGAGTGGGGCTTGTGGTCCCTCCTCTGAGAGCCTGCTCTGTGCCCGGCCCCGGGCAGAACTGTGAACAAGGCTGCTATCTTACTGGAGTGTTTGTATTTTGGGGAGATAAACAATAAACAGGAACAGAAGAAAGTGTCTTCAGGCCACAGTGGGTGCAGTTAGGAAGACAGAGGCACAGCAGAGACGGGTGCTACCGGATGATCTAGAGAGGCAGAGGCCACTGTTCTAAGGGGGTGACAGAGGAGATGGAGCAGGAGCCTGTGCAAGGGAGCCATTCAGGGGTGCACAGGGGTCCAGAGAGCAGCCAGGTTCCCAGAGAACCACTCCAGGGGTGAGGTGAGAGGGGAGAGGAGTGGGGTTCAAAGAGCAGCCGGGCTCCCAGAGAACCAGTCTGGGGGTGGAGCCGGAGGGGAGAGGAGTGAAGATCTGGGTAACAGCTGGGCTCCCAAAGAACCCACTCTGGGGGACTTGGGGGGCAGGAGGAGAGTGAAAGTAAGTTCCCAGGGAGCCTCCATGAGGCCCCCACACCGGGCAATTGTGTTCCATGGTTCCATGGGGTCTGGTCACCTCCATGTCTGCCCCAAGACATGAACCACAGCTCTGCATCGAGGTCCTGCAGACCACGGGAGAGATTCAGGGGATGGGGGAGGCCAGGAGCCTACAGAACCCCAAATCCAAGGGAGACACTTGCTGGGCTGGGAGAACACAGGCCAAGACACAGCTCCTTCCTGCCGCAGGCATCTGTCCCTGCTGTCCCCTCCCCTGGGACTCTCCCTGCACCCCAGACCTTCCTCCTCACCCTCCTTGGCCTCTCTCGGTGACCCTGTCTACACACAGATGTGCTGTCCATGTGAGTAGAAGGAAAGATGAGGTCCACTCACAGAGGTGAAGCTGTCTCCCTGGCAGTGGGCCACTTCCAGGTCACATTGACCTTCATTCTGGTCTCTGCCCCACCCAACACAGCCTCCAGTCCAGCTCCTGGTGGCCACACTGAGCCCTTCACTCTCTTCAGATGGTCCAAGAGCCACAGATTCCACTGACTAGCTGGCAGGAACAACTCCTCCACTTATAAGTATCTAGTGGGTGCCAGGCATTGGGCCAGGCAAGGAGATGAGTGAGTCCTCAGGAACACTGGTTTCAACGTCCATAATTCACATAAGAGGAAACTGAGGCTCAGAGAGGCCCATGAGGGCCCAGGTAACACAGACAGTGAAAGAAAGAGGAGGGGCCAGGCCCTGCTCCCAACCCGCCCATCTGGGCCGCTGGCCGGCCGGGAATCTGGGCACTGGGGCAGCGGCCAGCTTGGGGGACAGGGGGTGTGGCCTCCTCGCACACACTTACCTCCCTGACTAGGATCTTAGGCTGACATCCACATTAACTCAGATTCCCTACTGGGGGAGGGAGGCCCAGAAGCTGCTGGTCACAGAAGCCACGTTGACAGGCACCGCTCCCCTGGGTATGGGTGACAGATGAGACGCACTCGCGTGCACACACACATGCACACACAAACACACACACACATACACTCGCGCGTGCGCGTGGCTGCACTCACACACCCCCGTCCCTAGGAACAGGGAGGCGCCCCCAGCACACCAGACCCTCTCATCGCCCCCAGCGCTCCTGGCGCATCGGGAGGGTTAAGTCGGGCGTGTCCGCGGGTGGGTGGGGGCTCCGCCGCCCGGGGGGCCTTGGGTCTAGGCCCAGTCGCTCCTCTGGCCTCTCCTGCGGCCGCCTCCACCTCCTCCTGGCCGAGACGGTCGTGGGGCGCGGGGTCGCTGCTCGGCGGGGAGCTCATCTGGCGGCGCAGACGCCCAGCGGCTCCGGGGAGGGACTTGGCCTGGGCTCCAGCCCGGGCTCCTCAGGGGAGGGGCCGAGAAGCTGCAGCTGGCGGCGGCGGCGGCCCCTGGCGGGGAAGGCGGTCCTGGGGCGGGGAAGGGGGTCCCGGGGCGGGGAAAGGGGTCCCAGACCGGAGCCCCCCTCTCGGCTTGCATGCCCAGACCCGGGCGCGCCCCGCCGCCCGCCCCCCAGTCCCCGCCGCAGTTCTCTGCAAAGCGCGGGAGGAAGGCGCCCTCTCTTTAGCGGGCCAGGAGCTGCAGAGACGTCGCGGGGCGCGGCCGAGGGAGGAGGAAGGAGGGGAGCGCCGCCGGCCCGGGCCCAGCCGTGACTCGTGGGGCCGCGGCTCCGCCAATCTGTGGGCGCTGACGCGGGGGGCGGCTCCGCGGCGCTAGGATATCTGCCCGCCTGGGGCGCGGGGCGCTAGAGCTTTGGCCACGCTGGGAGTTGCGCTCGGGGCAGTCGCTGCACCTGCCCGGGACCCCCGGTCGCCCCCGCGCCCACCTCCTCCGCCCTCCGCCCTCCAGCCCCGGTGTTCCGGGCGCAGCGCCAGAGCAGAACCCTGCCCAGAAGAGCCGCCCCTTCCCCGCCCGCCCGCCCGGCCCACGGAGCTCGCAGGGAGGACGCGCTGTGGACCGGGATGGACCCGCGCGCCCGATGAGCCCCGCGCCAGCCGCTGTGAGCTCCAAGCTTCCCCCAGCCGCGGCCCCCGCCGCCCCCCTTGCGCCCGGATCCGCGGAACAGGGCCCCCGGGCTCCCCGGCTGAGGGCGCGGCCGCTCCCGAGAGGCCGAGCGGGGACGGCCCGGGGATGGCGCGGGGAGCCAGCTCCTCAGCGGCGGGCGCCCCGCACGTCGTCTGGGCCTGGGGACAGCCTCGGAGCTGGTAGCCGCCCGGCGCCGATGGACCTTGACCCGCGAGGCGGCGCCGCGCTTGTGCCCAGCTGCAGCTAGAGGGGCGCGGGCGGAACGTGCTCTAGGCCCGGGACCGCCAGCTCGCGCGCGCGGCCGCGAAGATGATTCTGGTGCGCCGGTTTCGCGTGCTCATCCTGATGGTGTTCCTGGTGGCCTGCGCGCTGCACATTGCGCTGGACCTGCTGCCCAGGCTGGAGCGGCGGGGCGCGCGGCCCTCGGGGGAGCCTGGCTGCTCGTGCGCGCAGCCCGCCGGGGAGGTGGCCGCGCCCGGCTGGGCCCAGACTCGGGGCCGCCCCGGGGAGCCCCCCGCCTCCGCCTCTGCCGCCTCCGCCGCCGGCTGGCCCAACAAGCACACGCTGCGCATCCTGCAGGACTTCAGCTCAGACCCCTCCTCCAACCTCTCGTCCCACTCGCTGGAGAAGCTGCCGCCTGCTGCCCAGCCGGCAGAGCGCGCCTTGCGTGGGCGGGACCCCGGCGCGCTGAGACCCCGCGACCCTGCGCACCGGCCGCTGCTCCGCGACCCCGGTCCGCGTCGCTCCGAGCCGCCCCCCGGCCCCGGCGGGGACGGCCCCCTCTTGGCCAGGCTGTTCGAGCACCCTCTGTACCGGGTGTCAGTCCCGCAGCTCACGGAGGACGACGTCCTGTTTAACGTGAACAGCGACACCAGGCTCAGCCCCAAGGCCGCGGAGAACCCGGACTGGTGAGTGGGGGCGGGCCAAGGGAGCCGTGAGCCCAGGCATAGTGTGGAGAGGTTCGAGGGCCCCCAGCAGGCCGTCCCCCACCTCATGGAAGAGGCCGGGCAGGCAGTTGTGGTGCGGGACCGGGACGCAGCCCCCTCTAGCTCAGGGCACTGCCTTTGTCTCCAGGATGACCTCCTCCTCGGGAGGGGCTGCCTGGTGGTCTGGGAGCTGTATGTGCCCTGGTGAGGAATGCAGGCCCTGCTCCCTGTAGAGCGAGTCCTGGCCAGCCCTGGCCACGAGCTTGGAAAATGGGGTCAGACAGTGAATGAATGAGTTGGTGAGAGGAGAGCCGCCTTTCCCTGGGAGGGGTCCAGGCTGCTGTTAGGCTTGCAGACACTTGGCGAGGGTGTCCTGGGTGGGCACCCTGGAGAAGGTCTAGATGTGCTATTGAGTCTTTTAAAACCAGTGGCTGGAGCAGAATTATCAGAGGGGCTTGCTGGCAGCCATGAGGTGCAACAAAGGGGTCCACCCAGTAAGGGCAGCTGCAAAGGGATGATGGCTCCATAAAGTGTGAGAAGCCAGGCCAGGAACGTCTCTTTAAACAGTCCTGGCTAAGCCCTTTCCCCACCCCCAGGCCCTTCCCTCCACCACACAGATCAAAACAAGCAGATCTGCAACCCAAGGCAGTGGAAGATTAACCACAGCAAGGCCAGAATCAGTAACTACCTGCAGAAGGTTACCTAAGCAGCAGAGGGGAGACCAGGCTTCCAAAAGATCTCGCTGAAAGTCCCTTCTCCCCTGAAATGTGACCAGGTCTGGTGTCTTCTGTCTAAACACACCAGTTGTTTGGAAGCCTCTGAGCCTTGCCTGAAATGCTTGGAAACTTAACCAGAGCAGCGGCCTGGGCTGTGGCTCTGGGCTGGGAGAGACGGCCGCCCAGAGTAGAGAGCGACCAGGGAGGTGGACCCTAGCCCGCCCTCGTGTCCACCACAGGACAGAGCTGGGGCAGAAACCACCTCAGCTTTAGGTGAATTAGAGCTAGGACAAGTTCTCCGTTTCCCTGCAGCCCAGCAGGCAGACAGACAGAGTATGTCCTTCCTCCAGAATGCTCCCTTGACCCCAGAGATGGGAGGACAGGCTACGTGGGCAGCAGATCCTCCGTGGGAGCCTGGGCTGGAGAGAGCGCTGCCTCTTTCCTCTCTCCCCACCCAAGGCTGCTCTCATTAAAATCAAATTTAGCCTCTTGCATCATTCTGCCCCTGGTTGTTGGAACAAAAGCAGAGAGCCGGGAAGGATCGGGACAGACTGGGCGTGTCTGTGATTTTCATGCAGTCCGTGGTCAACTACTCTGGGGAGGGCCGTCAACCCCTCGCATCCCCAGCTGACATCATTGTTGGGCCATTTTGGTGACCCTGGGACAGACGTGGCAGAGATGGCAGGGCAGCACTGATGCCCTGGGATTAGTCTTGCTGTAGTTATAGCTGTCTTTGGCGTCTCTAGAGACTGAATAAGAATTACAGGCCTTTTGCTGTGTTATTAGTTGGCGGAAGAGCAGCCACAGAAAAAAGTGCAGGCATTGCAAGGTCTTCTTTAAGCAGAAGCACCTTCGATAAATCTGCACTTACTTGAAGCCAAAGTTAAAAACCTCGGCGTCAGTGGCCACTCCCCTGTCATCTGGCTCACAGGCCTGTCCTTTCTGTGCTGACATTCGTTCATCCTCACTGCGCCCTGCAGGCCGCACACAGGTGCTGAAGGCGCAGAATTCCTGTCCACTGGGGAGGCGGCCATGGACTCCTATCCCAACTGGCTCAAATTCCACATTGGCATCAACCGGTACGAACTGTACTCCAGACACAACCCAGCCATCGAGGCCCTGCTGCACGACCTCAGCTCCCAGAGGATCACCAGCGTGGGTAGGTGTCCTTGGGTGCACTCGAGGGCTGTCTGTTTGCTGGCTGGGGCTGGTGTCAGGGTGTCAGGGCAGGCTGTGCATTAAAGAGGTTGCTCATTACTGCAGCATTACCTTCTGCAGTGATCTGCACAGGCAGCCAGGAGGGTCAGAGGCCTCGAGTCTCCTGTGCTCTCACACTGGATGTGCTCCTGATCTGCTGGACAATAAGCAGGGAGACGCCTTGACAGCCCACCCACTGCGCTCTGCCTCCTCACCTGGGTGGTCCTGGGGGTACCAACTGGATGACAGAGTCTTTCCCTCCTGGATAGAGGAATAGAGGGGCATCCTTGGTGGCAGGGACCCCTCCACCAAGAGCCTGTGCACGGGGCTCCCCTGCTTTTTTGCACACAACCCTGGCTGGGTGGAGAGACAGCCCAGAGCCTGCTTCTTGTGGTTTTGAAGCCGTCTTCCATCAGAGCTTAGCAAGGCACTGTGCAGTTTCATACTGAGGAGGAGTGTGCAGGCCTCAGGATGGAGGCCTGGGACTCCCAGATGGGAGAGTTTGAAGGCAACGTCTTCAGGTACTTTGGGATCTGCTGAATTGTACAGAAAAAGTCCATCCAGTTGCTAATTTCAGGAAAATGTGCCACAGCAGTTTCTGAGCATGGAGGTTTGGTGCCATGTTCTCCGCTTGTAGGCAATTGTTTGTGAAGGTCCCATTTGTCACCAGTGCTTGAGAGGCAGTAAGGGCGGGGTTGAGGCCCTTTGCTGGGAGCAGCTGCTCCTGGGGGCTGCAGGGAGTGGGCCTGGGTGCACACAGCTATGGGCGGGCGCGGAGGCCATGAGAGCCTGAAGGCAGGCCTTTGCACTGTGTGATGAGGTCAGCAGTCCCAGCCATTAGCTTCACGTGTGTCTCGGAAGTAATCCTGGTAATGAAAGGGTCCCAGAATCCTGGAAGTCAGTCCAGTTGCTGCCATAGGACTTAGATATTTCCTATCAGGCCAGCCAGGCAGGTTCTCCTGAGGCCGTTTCTGGCTGTCACTGCTGGGTGCTGAGTTGTTTGCTGGTCACTCACCCACTCATAGGAATACAGAACTTGTAGCTTCCTCCCCACCACGTGATCAGCTCACCTCATAAAAGAGATCAGCTGGACACACTGGGGGTCCTTTTCCCTTCATACTGCCTGGGAGGAACCCGAACACCTTCCCCTCCCTCGAGGTCCCCCTCCGTGAAAGCTCTGCCTTTCTCCTGCCCCTGCAGGGGTCTGGGGGCTTCGAACTGTGCTGGGGAGCAGTCCTGCAGACAGCCACAGCCAGAATGTCCCTTCTGCCCTTTAGAGTAAGCATGACCATTAAGGAAATATCCACCCAACTTGTTGGTGCATTCTGCAGATTTTACTGGGTACCTCCTGAATTTCAGGCCCCCTTTCTGAGTGGTAGGGGATGAGGATGAGCTCAGCCTCAACGAGATCTGCTGCCTCTGTGGACCTGACAGCCCTACAAGGACAGGACACACACGCAGTGCCCAATCCTGAGGAGGAATGAGCACTTGAGGGCGACGCACACAGCCAGGGCATGTGAAAAGGAGAGGGCTCCACTGGAGGGCTGAGGAGACCTTCCACAGGACCCTTCGGGCAGCTCGCCTTCCAGGTGGGGTCCATCTCGGCAGGGAGAGAAGTGCGAAAGCGTTGCACAGGTAGCCAGGGCTTTCGGGAGGTGCAGCACTCGCCTTTGGAGCCTCCCATGCCGCTGTCTGTGTGAGTTTCTCTCCAGCTCATTTTCCTCATCTGTCCAGTGGGGTCTTGCTGCTTGGGATCGATGCAAGGGTAGGACGAGGTGGTGTATGTGAGCAAGCGTGTGAAATGTTAGCAGAGCTTTCTGTGTGGGCTTCTACAACAACCCCCTCATGTGCACAGGCAGGGTCTGAGCAGAGAGAGGGAGGGCTCTGTGGATTCCAAAAGCCACCAGGCCCTTAGCAGGCACTGCAGCTCACCACACATCCCTCGGGGACCAGTCGGCTTTCCAACACGAACACTGCAGCGCTGCAGGAATTCTGTGCCCAGGAGCTCCTGGAGCAGCCTCAGGGAAAGCGCAGGGCCTCCTGGGACCTCGGGCAGCTTTGCCCAGCTTCGGAGTCCTCTGTCCATGTGGGCAGGCTGGCCTCAGGTCACTGCCACCTCCTTGGGTCCGACTGTCCCAGGGCAATGGTGCCTCGGCTGCCTGACATTACAGTGCCATGGATGGAGCCCCTGCCAGAGAATCCCTACCCCAGGGCTCTGGCACGGCCTCTTCCTACCAAAGGGCTGCCTGAGCTGATCTCACTTGCTTGCCTCCTAGACCATGCTGGCCACATTGATTCTAGTTCAGTCTTCTTGGGTGGGGGCCCATCCGAGGACAGATTGGTTGCTCACAGTCATTCTGCAAGTGCCAAGCAGGGCCTGCAGGGAAGATGGGCAGACAAAGCCCCAGCACCCAGGCAGGACAGCAGGATCTGGCCCAGGGGATCTGGATGTGAATCCTGGCTCTGTCAGCCACTAGCCAGAGCGGCACTGCACAAATGGATTAACCCCTCCAGCACATGGTTTCTCACCTAGAAGGTGAAGATGGCCATAATCTGGTCCCTGTAACCTCTGACTTGCAAATCTGAATGCCACACAAAACCCATTCACTGGCAAAACCTGACTCAACCTGAACTTATTTGGGGGCAAAACCTAAATTGTTGAGGCTAGTTAAAAAATCCTTATTTTCCTCTCTTACAATGAATATTCACATGGTCCTCTGAGGAACAGGGTGTATTTAGTTATAGGGTTCTGCCCCAGACCCACGTGGGCATTACATGATCTGCAGCGTGTACACACCACGTGTGCTTTTGGTCATCTGAAATACCTGCAGTCCCCAAATACTTCTGCCCCCAAAGATGTTGAAGAAGAACAGGGACCTATGATGCCGGCTTCACAGGGTTGTTAAGGTTTAAATGTGCAAATACAAGCAAAGAGGTGAGAGCAGAGCCTGAAAACGCATCTGCTGGGTGGGGCCTCTGTGTGGCAGCAGCATTTCGGGCAGCTCATCTGCTGGGTGGGATCTCCACTGCAGTAGAATTTTGGAGCAGCTCACCTGCTGGATGGGGTCTCGGCTGTAGTGGTGTTTTAGGGGCAGCTCACCTGCTGGGGGGAGTCTCTGTCACTGCAGCATTTTGGGTGCAGTTCACTGCTGGGTGGGGTCTTTGTACAGCAGCAGCATTTCAAGGCGTGCTGGTCCTCCTCATCTGGAGAAGCCAGGGCTGGGCAGGTGCCCGAGCCTCATTAGGGTCTCAGCCTGGATGTTGGGCCCAATTCTCCCTGCTGCCTTGGGCTTGGAGATACTCACAGGTGAGTTCTCATTTGTGAAGAGGTCTGTCTTCCTGGTGATGCAGGAAACCCTCACCTGTGAGCCAGGTGTGCCGCGGGAGCTGCTCCATGCCCAGAGCCCATGTCTCCTGGTCTGCAGGGAACAGTGCAAGGTGGGCTGGCCTAGGCCAGGCCACAGTGTCACTGGGGGCTGTACTGTGTCCTAGATGGGGGCTGCCCTGCTTGCTGACCCTCACTTGCTGCTGCCTGACTCACCTGACTCAACCACGGCTGTTCTGAGGGCCCTTCTGAGTATGAACTTCCAGTTGGAGGTTCTGGGTGAAGACCCAGCTGCTTGAGATAGCAGCCTCTGGATAGGCCCTTGCCAATCAGGCAGGTTTAGAGCTTGGGCTTGGTGCCCCCAGACAGGACCTGCAGCCCAGAACAGGGGTAGCCTTCAAAGGTCAGCCCTGCCTTCCAACCACTGCTCCGCAACAAGGGAAACCCAGGCTCCAAGGGCAGGAGACTTGTCCAAGATTAGCACCTGCTGGCTCCAGGCTCCGAGTTCTGTCCCCTCAGCTGTCCGGCCCCTGGGCGCTCACTTTAATCTCAAGTTATTCATCATACTATTAAACGTGAGTCCAGAAATATCATTGTAATGGAGAATGATGCCTGCGAGTCTCCAAAGCCTTCCCTCAGAATGGTTCCATTAAATCTCCCCTGCTCAGAACCACTCAATCCAATTCATGGAGCTCCACGTGGTCTAAGTACAGCTGGTTATGGCCAGCAGAGGTTTATTTATAGCTGGGCTCCTGGCTGCCTGGTAACCAGCCGTTGCCACCTTTAAAGAGTCTTGGGATATTATCTACCTCTGTTCGGCTTGAAATCAGGCATGCAGTGCCTTCGGCTGGGCTGGTGATAATTAAATTGCTATCATGCACAATTATGGATGCAAAGAATAAGTGACACAACTAACTACTCTGTACTTGGAATTACTGTAAAAAAAAAGTCACCACACTGGCACGTGAGGATTTGGGCAGCTTCTGGACTGAAATACAGACTTCACAATTGCTCCATCCAGATTGGGGCAAAGCCTGTAGCTGGGAGAATGTGTCTGAACCAAGAAAACTGACTCCACCGGACAAAAGTCCTCGACACTAATTGATCTGGCAAAAGGAGAAGAATGAATCTAGCTAGAATCTAGGACTAATCAGCCGGTGAGCTTGGAGGAACTAAGGGCCTGCTACTGGGTCAGCCCACGAGAGGGAGCTGCCTGCAGGTACCCAGGAGGGAATGGCCACCCTGTCTATTCGTTGGGGACAGAACTCCTTGGAAGGCAGTGCCAGCTCCAGAAAGGCCACCATTCCTCCTCCTGCCCATCCCAGGTGGCAGCTGCCCCTGCAGGTCACGGTTCCAGGACCTGGCTTGGCCGACCTAGAGAGAGAAAACGGAAGATGCCCAATTAGCCGGTTGCCCACGGCCCCAGGGCTGGGGGACCTTGGATCATCCTGAAAGAAGGACGGTGACCACCTGCAAAGGACGATTTCAGGTGGAGTCTGGAGGAGGCAGCAGGTAGCTCAGTCCCCGCTCAACTCCCTTCCCAGTGTCTGACAGAAGGTGAGGAGCAACAGCTCATGCTGGTGAGGCCTGGGGTCACCCAGGCACCAGCCTCTCCATGCTGGCCCCCTAACTGACAGAGTGCGCCCCTATGCACTCCTGCCGACTTTCCTTTCAATTGCAGATGTGGACATGGTCCCCATTGGGGCAGGGCTGCAGTTATCTTTTAAAAAACTTAACTTTCAAAATGCAAGGGACCTTAAAGAAAAGTGTGAAATAAATAACAGTCCAGATGAAAGTGTCTCAAGGGTGGTGTGTGATGGATGGGATTTTGGGAAGTGCTGATATGGACTTGCCTCTTACTTGAGGCCCCCAGGAGCGTTGAGGGCGGGCAGACCCAGGCCCGGAGCAGGTGTGGGCTCTCAGCTCTTCCAGCCCCTTACTTCGAAGTAGGGGCCCACAGTTTTGGCCTCTTTGATGCCAGCCCCAGGGTACCCACTGCTGGCTGATGGGTAGACACACCCTATGCCCTTTTCCTCAGAACCGTGCTCCTTGGTGCCCAAGGTGGGTGGGTATATGAGGGTGTGTGTGGGTACCCAGAGTCTGGGACACCCCAAAGACCTCTCTGGCTTAGGGATGTATGGGATGGGAAGAACAGGGTGACCTGAGCCCTCCCGGTGTCACATTCTCCAGATCTGAGCCCTCCTTGGGCGAGGCCCTACTCCCGGCACACACAGCTGTCCCCATCCGTCTTCAGGAATAACTGTTCTTCCCTCAGACCCTTGAGGCCAGACAGTGGCTGTGAATAGGAGGGGGACCACCTGACCATGACCCCCCAGGATGGATGCGGGCCCACTTCACAGGCGAGATGGCCAGGGCCAAGGGCGACAGTGTCGGGGCCCACACTGACTGCAGCGCCTCACATCTGGATATGTTTGTGTGGTCCACAGGTCTTTAGGAGGTGGAATTGGTTAATTTAAAGTCAGCTTCGGGTTCTTGTTAGAAAGGGTTCTTTCTCCCACCAGAAACCAAGTCTGAGTGCTGCCTGCATCCCACATTCCAGCACCCAGTCCCCACCCCATGAGCACCCTGCTGGCCCTGGCTACACACCTCTTTCCTTCAAGGCCATCTCTCTCTCTCTCTCTCTCCCTCTCTCTCTTTCTCTCTCTCCCTCTCCAGAGCTGCTCTTAGTTCTTCCTTCTAGAACCTCCAGTGGGTTGCCGGAGCTGTCCTGGGTACGTGGTTTGCCGAAGGCTGCACTGACTGGGGCCAGGTGCCAAAATCCATTAGTATCTCTATAGCAGCATCGTCTTTCTATGTAAGAAGCTGAGATTCATAAGAAATACCAGCATCTCTTGGAGTCTTTCTGAGGAGACCACTGCATATTACATTGCCTCTGCCCCACACCACGATCTAGGGGGAGAGAGTGTGCAAAACCCAGCAGCGTCCGAGGGTCTGTGTGGCCACGAACTCTTCGTGCTGACGGCATAAAAGCACAGGGCACTCGCTATTTGTGCATGTTAGCTTGTGTAACTAGTGCACGTTAATTACATTAACTAGCCATGTTAACTAGTGGTGTAGATGAATAGTGATTAATCAATATGAATGAACCCTGTATACTAACAGATATCTGGGGGATAGGATTCTTCAGGGAAGCCAGGGAAGACGCAGACTGTCACCTTTGATCTAAAGGTGGCGGGTTAAGTAGTGGGAGGTGCTCAGGGCAGGTGGGCCAGAAGGGGGGAAGCATTCCAGATGGGGAAAACCTATTGGAAAGGCAGTGGACACCTTCCTGTGTGCATAGAGAGGACGGGTGGCTGCTGGGTGGGACTGCACCAGGGAATGGGGCCTGTGTGGACATCTTCCCTGTGCATAGAGAGGACAGGAGGATGCTGGGTGGGATTGCACCAGAAATGGGGCCTATACGAACATCTTCCCTTGTGCATAGAGAGGACGGGTGGCCAATGGGGCAGTGCAGACAGGACCTTCTTCAGAAGACGAGGGACTGAACTGACCAGATTTGCATAATATGTTTTTATTGCACTGGGAATTGGGGCCTGGAGGCGCACTCGTGTTCAGTTGCACTGTTGGGTTGATGATGATGGCCTGGATTTGAGGGGAGGCGGCTACAGAGGGAGATGGAAGGAGGGTGGTAGGTGGGAGAGGGCTTAGCAGGAGAGTCTGAGGCTTGTTTACAGTGTGGGGTGACTTTGGGGTCTGTGCCAGGACGGCCCCCACCTCAGCTGGCTTCGTGGGTGTAAGAGGGATCAGCTCTCAGCAGGTCCTTCCCCAGGTGGGATTGGGCAGGCTATGACTGACCTCTGTTCACTGGTGTAGGGGAGGCTGCACCAGGGAAGGTGTCTCTGTCAGCCCTATCCCCAGGGCCTGTGTCCACACAGAGGACATCTCCTTCAGCCCCGTCCCCAGGGCCTGTGCCCACACAGAGGGGGTCTCCGTCAGCCCCATCCCCAGGGCCTGTGTCCACACAGAGGGCTTCTCCCAGCACTGAGGTGAGATTTCCAAGCATTGTGAACTTTGGTCTATCTTTTAGAAAACCCAAAATGGCACCTTCTTTTTGAGGCCTTGTCTGTTTCCCGGCTCTGCCACCTGCCGTTCCTTCCTGGGTGGGAGGGCAGGGACAACCCCTTCAGTGCACGGGCGGGTGGGCGTCTGTACCTCCCACCCATCCCTGACAAGCACCATCAGCCTTTGCTGAGACACACGGCAGCTTATGTGTGGGTCTTTGCAGGGAAACTGCAGAATTCCAAATGTCTTCCAGCAGAAGACCCACTTGGTAGGCTGAATGGTGTGCCCAGGTGAGCAGCACAGCCCGCAGTCTGCAGGAAGCCTGGGGTCCTCAGTGGCTGTGAGATGTTCAGGACCTTTAATTTCTAATTGTTTATTTGCTCTGTGGGGAGAAGCTGGCCTCACAGCTGAGCACAGGACCAGGGAAGCAGCAGTGCAGACATACGGACCTTCTTCCAGAAGAAGAACTGAACTGACCAGATTTGGATAATATGTTGTTATTTTAAAAACCGGGATTACAAGCCCTGGGAGGAGCTGATGTGCTGTTGCACTTGGCCCAGGAAGAAACTGTTAAATCCTGTGACCCCAGTTATTAAATGGAAATGGGAACCCCAAATGGAGCTTAATCGGGCCACCAATTTTCTAATCATCGCTTCTTTTTTTATCTTACTAAAAAATGTAGTCACTGTTCACTGTGGAAACTTAGAAAGCACAGTTAAGGAAAAATGGAAACATAAAGTCACCCACAGTTTTACTTTTGAGAGAGAACCACCAAGCTTTGGGTGCCCATCCACACATCCCAGTTTTAAAAATCCATGCACTGTATTCGGAAGAAGATGGTTGTGGAGTCTAAGTGTTTAACAGGCTGTCTTGCTTATTGGTAAAATCATATGCAATTTACCATCATCGAAAACCCTCCGGTGCTGGGTAAGAAGCTGGGATGGTGCCCATCTGCAGAGTCTTGAGCTGCTGGCCCGCCTGAGGCTGGCATTCAGGTTCTGTGCAGTGTTTTGGAGAGAAATGAGACTCGTTGCTGCTCCCTTCACCTGAGGAGAACATGGCCTCAGAGAGTTTCACTGACAGACCTGACTATACAGTGGTCCAGGCACTGGGCCCAGCTCTGTTCTTGAGTAGGGCCTGTCAAACTTGGTGCCTGACAGGGCAGTGGCTGGAGCAGACGCTGCCTGGAGGGAATGGGCACGTGACCTGGCCAGGCCAGGGTGTGAGCTCAGGGGCAGCAAGAGCCACCAGAAACGGGGAAGGCATGTGGCATGTGAGTGGCCATTGCTGTGGCAAGCCCGCACACTGCTGCTGTTTTCAGTGCTTGGGGGGAGGGGATGTGGCCCTTGTGGCCTTTGCCGTGGCAAGTCCCCATCCACTGCTGTTCTCAGTGATTGAGGGTGGGGGACATGGCACTTGTGTGGCCCTCACTGTGGCTAGTCCCCATGCAGCTGCCATTCTCAGTGCTGAGGGAAGGAGCATGGCATCATGTGGCCTTCTCTGCAGGGAGTTCCTGTGCACATTGCTGCTGTTCTCAGTGCTCAGGGAGGTGATGTGGCCTTTGTGTGGCCCTGGCTGTAGCAAGTTGCCATGCCGCTGCTGTTCTCAGTGTTGAGGGAGGGAATGTGGCACTTGGGTGGCCCTTGCCGTGTTGAGTCCCTGTGCCACTTCTGTTCTAAGTGCTGAGGGAAGATACGTGGCACTCGTGTGGCCTTTGCTGTGGTGAGTCCCCTTGCTGCTGTTCTCAGTGCTGAGGGAGGGGATGTGGCACTCATGTGGCCCTCACAGTGGCGAGTCCCCGCACCACTGCTGTTCCCAGTGCTGAGGGAGGGGACATGGTGCTCGTGTGACCCTCACTGTGGCAAGTCCCCACGCCACTGCTGTTCTCAGTGCTGAGGGAGGGGACGTGGTGCTCGTGTGACCCTCACTGTGGCAAGTCCCCACACCACTGCTGTTCTCAGTGCTGAGGGAGAAGACGTGGTGCTCGTGTGACCCTCACTGTGGCAAGTCCCCACGCCACTGCTGTTCTTGAGCTCAGGGAGGGGACGTAGCATCGTGTGGCCCTCACTGTGGTGAGTCCCTGCACCGCTGCCATTCTGAGCACTCACAGCGTTGTCCCCATGTAGTCCTAAGAGTGGTCCTGGATAGAGGTGTGTCACCCCCATTCTACAGGAGCAACTGACGTTCTAGCAGGTCCCATGGGGCACCACCCCACTCACCAGGATCTGGAAAGGAGGCAGGACAGGTGTCTGTGTCCTGAACCCCATTGTGTTGTAGAAACGGGGTCTCTCTTGCCCAGGCTGGTCTTGAGCTCCTGGCCCCAAGCCATCTTCCCACATCAGCCTCCTGAGGGGCTGCGACCACAGAAAAACACTACTACACCAGTTAATTTTAAAATTTTTTTTGTAGAGATAGGGTCTTGCTATGTTGCCCAAGCTGGTCTCAAACTCTTGGCCTCAAGCAAGCCTCTTGCCTTGGCCTCCGAAAGTGCTGGGATTTCAGGCGTGAGCCACCGCACTCGGCCACTGGGCCCCATTTAACAGGAGGGAAAACTGAGGTGAGGGAGGTGCAGACCCCTCAGAGACGCCCAGCCCCAGGAAGCCAAGCACATGGCCTTGAGGTAGTATCAGAGGCCGTTGATGGTTTCTGTGGCTGTGCCAGGCTCGGGCTCCGTTTTCCTCCTCCCTGGGGCAGGTGCCAGCTCCTCCCTGGTGCCAAAAGTGATGCCCGGTGGATGGTAGGGGACTCTGCTTTCTAGTCCATGCTCTCCCCCATGTTCTTGGCCTTCCTGGAGGATTCAGTGTCTCGGGAAGCATCCACGACACCCCCAGGCCATCCCTGAAGCCTTCTGTCCTCATGCTGACCCTCCCTCCGAGCCGGCCACCACCCGAGACCTCAGTTCCTCTGGGGCAGTTCTTCCTGTCTGAAGGGAATGCCTTGGGCTTTCTTCCGCCAAACCTACCCACCCATCTGCAGGAGGCTCCCCCATCCCACCATCTCCTGCAGGCCTGGGCCCTTCCTGAGCTCTGTGCCCGAGGCAGGCATGGGTGCCCTCCAGCCACATGGAGGAACCATGGCATCCCTGGAGCGTCTCCATCATCGCAAGCTGGCCAGTCTCAGTCTTCCTCCCTCCATGCCATTCCTTCTCTGGCTGTCCCCTGCTCCACATCCCACGCCACTCCAAAAAATACTTCTCAGATCCTCAGATATTTCTTGGATTTTCCATTTTTCCATCTTTATCTTCATCTAAACCACCACCGTCTCCTGCAGCCCTGCAGCCTCCCCCACCTCTGTGCCTACCCTTGGCTCCAGGGCAGCAGCAGCAGGAGGGACAGCATCTGCAGGCCCCCTTACGCCCTGCTGCCCCACGCTGGCCACCCTTACCTTTCCCCGGGACCCCTGAGACCTGTGTGGCTCACCAGCCCCCATCCTGCCTTTGCGCCCTCCCATCCAATGTGATGTGTTGGCCGTGACCCCCTCAGCCCTGCATACATACCGACTATCTCCTTCAGGGACTGCACTTGCTCTGCCTCTGCGAGGCTGTGCCTTCCCCTGTGGGGCTGGGGCCAGCCCTGCCCCTTGTCCTGAGAGCAGCCCCCTGGGGAGGCTGCTCATGAGCTGCGCCCAGGGCCCCCACGTGGCTTCCCTCTTCACCTGTGCACCCGGGCACTCAGATGCCGCCCCATCACGTTCCATTTACATCTGTCCCGGCAGGGGTGCCTGGCTCTTGTTCACACCCATGATGTTAGAGTGTGACTGGTGCCTGGAGTGGCCCTGTGAGGCCTCCTCACACTGGAAAAATCCCCTGTGTGGCCAGACCCAGCCAGTCCGCACCACATAATAACCCCATGTGTCAGGCAGCCTGAAGGCCCTCGCTGTGGCCGACATAGCTCCCAGGGCTACCCAGGCTGAGGTCAGCCCTTCCCTGCTGTGGGAAGCCCCCAGCTAGCTTCCTTCTCCATCGGCAAAAAGGAAACCCCAAGGTGGTGGATGGAGGATCCTATTGGGAGTTCTTGAGCCTTCTCAAAGCTGGAGAGAGGCTTCTGGAGACTTCCACATGCCACTGAGCCCTTGCAGGACCACGGGAGCTGCCTCCAGTGAGACACGTGGTTTCAGCCCCAGGTCTCCCCAAAGTCGTCCTGCTCAGGCTTTTCTAGCTCCCCAGAAACCATGAGGGGGAGGTGCCACTCCCCATAGGCAGGTGGGGGAGTGCACGAGTGTGTGTGGGTGTGCACTGTGGGGATGCAGGGGGTGTATGGGGGTGTCTGTGGGTGTGGGAGTGGCTGTGTGTGGTTGTGCAGGTGTATGTAAGTGTGTGGGGGTGTGTCCGTGGGTGTGTAAATGTCAGTGTTTGTTGGTATGTAGGTGCCTGTAGGTATGAGCTAACGTGAGTGGGTGTGTGAGGCATTGCAGGCAGGTAAGCACACCTGGCCATCCCTTCTAGAAAGTAGGCCCTTGTGTCTGTGGGGCTGTGTGTGGTGTGTAGTGTATGGATGTGATGTGTAGTGTATGGGTGTGATGTGTGTGGTGTGAAGTGTATGGGTGTGGTGTGTGTAGGTGTGTGTGGTTTGTGGTATATGGATGTGTGTGCAGGTGTGAGTGTGGTGTATGGTGTATGGGTGTGGTATGTGCAGGTGTGAGTGGTGTGTGCAGGTGTGAGTGTGGTGTGTAGTGTATGGGTGTGGCGTGTGCAGGTGTGAGTATGGTGTGCAGTGTATGGGTGTGGTGTGTGTAGGTGTGAGTGGTGTGAGGCGTATGGGTGTGGTGAGTGTAGGTGTGTGTGGTGTGCAGTGTATGGGTGTGGTCTGTGTAGGTGTATAGTGCGCAGTGTATGGGTGTGGTATGCGTAGGTGGGTGTGGTGTGGTGTATGGGTGTGGTGTG
>PVKP010029683.1:0-28743 GCA_004027715.1 Plecturocebus donacophilus | reverse complement strand
ATAAGGACACATGCACACGAATGTTCATTGCAGCACAGTTTACAATAGCAAAGACCTGGAACCAACCCAAATGCCCATCAATGATAGACTGGACAGGGAAAATGTGGCACATATACACCATGGAATATTATGCAGCCATCAACAACGATGAGTTTGTGTCCTTTGTAGGGACATGGATGAACCTGGAAACCATCATTCTCAGCAAACTGACACAAGAACACAAAATCAAACTAACTATTTTTAACATGAGACATGGTATCTTTGGATTCATTTACAAACAGTGGGCTTTTAAAATATTTCATGCCATCACCAGCCTGAAGTATTTCAAAGCTGAGCATAGTAAGAGTAAAACGATCTCCAAAATTTATGTATACATGTATGATATGTATCTGAGACTGTGAATCAAGTCTCTATAATATTTATCTTATCAGATTTCCATATTCTGATACAGCTGTATTTTAATATTTAGAATGAAAGACTCTTTTAATATTGTAATTGTCAGTGAAAACCAAGGCATAATAATTGTATTAGAAAATCATATTTAATTATAGTACTTGCAAAGACGGAAAGCATTCTTCAAAATATAATTCCAGGATTGATACTCTAAAACAAATTTACATAAACTAAATTTGTGTATAGCATGCTAGCATAAACTGTCCTTTACAGTTAACTATCCATGTTTGTATTAGCAGTAGTTTTGGCTTACTCAAAGAAATACAACAAAATCAACATTGATTTTAGTGGTATGAATGACATATATTTTAAGAGGGTAGATTTTTTAAAGTTCAATGTTATAATAATGACATTTTGATAACTTTTAGATATTAATAATATATTTTAAAATAATATATTAAATATATTTAAATTATTTAAATATTTTTAAAAACATGAGTAATGCTCAATGAATCATTCCTATTATTTTTGATCTCTTCATTTTAGAGGTGATTCACAGAAAGGCTTCAACATTTGCCCTAGAACTGAAAAAGTACTGAGTGATACTTAGAGCAGTCAGCAATACGAAATCACTCTGAGTGAGATAGGTTTTTTATAGAAGGAACCTCTTAAACTCAGTTCATGCTTTTGCATAATGAAGATTTACTGTGTCCACAGGCATGTTTATTTGAGATGACAAGCTTAAATTAAATCACCACATATTCTTCAATAGCTTTCCATTTGGAATAGGTCCAGTAGCCACTCAGAAAGCTGCCATACATATCTAGACTAGCATACATGTCGCTGCAGACACAGTGGACTCTAACAGGACAAGAATATCACAGTGCTGCTGCAGTACATCATCAGTGAAGCATGTAATGGAAAAGCCATGAGTCTAATCCACAGTTACAAAAATAGAGCTGTAAAATAATTTAGGGCAAGTTAGTTTCTAAAAATATTGAGAAATGGGTTTCATATCTTTGGATATGTGTATTTTTAGGCTTTTCAATGTGATAGTGCAAAATCTTAGCTATGAAAGTGTTGCTTTCAAATACACTATAGAGTGTAATGGTTAAGAGCTCAGACTGCCAATGGAACAGACTTCAGTTTGAGTCTAGTGTGGTGACTTGCTATCAGTTTGGGCAAGTTACTTAAACATGGTAAATCTTTATTTATTTGTTGATAAATTTTGCACTGTAATAATATCAACTTCACAGAGGATGTCTAAGACTTATGTGAGATAAATAATGTAAAGTGTTTGGCGTAGTGTCTAGAAACCACTAATTGTTGAATAAATGTTACATATTTGTATGATGGTTAATGAAAAGAAGTTCACAGCTGACAGAGTGATAAGGCCAACACAATGAAACTTATTACTAAAATGAATCTTCTTAATTCAGTAACATTATGTCCTGTCTTTCAAAATAGAAATGATTAAACTACAGGTTATTTTCATCATTATCTATGTATATGGATGTTTTCCACAATCTATCAAGTAAAATGTGGGGTGATTTAAGCAGAAATACTTCCAAGAAAACCACATTAGCTATGTCGTGAAAACTGTCCTCAAAGATTAACTTATGAACAATTTATATTGAGTAATTTAATAATCTTGATTAGTTCTTTACATGAGGAAAAAGGTTACATATTTATTTCAGCATTTAAATGTAACATCCAAAATTATATCAAATACTACTTTGGAGACTAGATTTTCTTCATTAATACTTTAAATTGTTTAAGGTCTCCATCATTCCACATCAATTTTGTTTTCCAAATTTCTATGGAACTGTGCACAATAAAAATGCAATCTAAATAGTGCCCTATGTTAATAAAGATAATACATTAGTGAAAATTAATAAACTAAATTTGAGTAAAGTTGTATGACATGTTACAATATATTTTCTGGCTATAATAAAAATCATGGTTGTGAGACTTTAAAAATTAGTTTTTAGAAATGTGGACTATAATAATGTTCTATAATAAGAGATCAGCTGTAACTTATATTTATTTTTAGGTAGATGATTATAATATCCATTGTAAACTGTTGCTAATTTTGGAATACATATTAGAGTAGGCTGTCTTTATAAACGTAGGGTTTATGCTAATTATGTTATAGGATGATGCATTTAGGTGAAAATGATTTAAATTGATTAAAAATTATAATCTTATCAAATTGGCTTAGAATGTTAGAGATCTAATGTATTGTAGTTTGAACTGACTCTAGAGAGAAGTGAGCACAAGCACATCTGGTTGAGAAGGGGTGTAGGAAATGCTAGACACATATCTAAGCTCTCACAGGGAGTGAATTATTGAATGAATCTGGGTTTAGGATTTGAGCTTGGAGGATGGAGTCTGTACCATGGCTTGGTGGAATAGGATATCTTACAGACAACATATCTTCTTTTGTTTAACTTTTCTAAGTGTCTCGTAATACTTATGCATTACTTATATTTAGATACATAGTTTTTCAGCAGTTGCAAATTCAGTGTAAACTATTACATAATATTAAGAAAGATAGAAAATTTAAGTGATTACCTAAGATAGCACTTCCCAATGGAACTCTCTGGTGCAATATAAATGTTTTATATTTGTGCTGCCTACTATGATAACTGCTAGTGACATGTGACTATTGAGCACTTGAAGTATGTCTAGGAGGACTAAGGATCTAAATTTTTTAATTAATTTACATTTAAATTCAAATAGTAATATGTGGCTAGTGATGCCTATGTCAGATAGCAAAGATCAAGGAGATTCAATTTCCTCAGTATTTAAATGTTGAAATTTATGGACAGAAAAAAATGTCTTTCTCAAGGTTATAGAATGAAGACAACAACTCAACTATTTGGTATCTAAAAATTTCTCTTTAAGTTACTGTAAGAAATTTTATAATTTTGATGCTGTTAATACAATGGAAAGTCATACAAAAAAACTGTGTCAAGGATAGCTTATAGATGAGTGAGAGATTAGCTACATTTTGAATTATTACTATGAAGAATAGTTCCTGGATCATTCAGGGATGATTTATTAAAATAACTTTTGTCTTTTGTTGTTGATGCTGTTGTCTTTATTGTTGAGAATGACTACTGTAGAGATGAGCTCCATTTTAAAAAAGTGATAGTGATCTATAGACCATGAGCTAAGTAAGCATAATTATCGTATTAGCCCAAATATTAATGGCTTACATCACTATTGCATTTATTACTTCACATTCTCTTTAGGTCAGAAATCTGGGAGTGGCTTAGCAGAGTCCTCTGTATTAAATTCTCTCACAAGTCTGCATTAGAGGTCTTGACTGGAGCCGCACTCTCATTAGGGATGAAACTATGGACACTTCAAAGCTCAGTCATGCAGTTTTACCAGGTTTCAATTTCTCAGAAACTGTTTGGACTGAGAGTTTCCACTCTTTGCTGGCTGTGGTCTGTATGCTACCTTTAGCTCCTTTCCTAGTGGATTCCTCTATAGGGCAGTTCACAACAGGGAAGCTTGTTTCATCAGATCAAAAGAGTAAGAAATGCCAAAGAGATAGAGATTGTGAACAAGACTGAAATGACATTTTTTATGGCTTAATTCCAGAAGTGACATCCCATATCTTTTACCTTAGAAGCAAATCACTTGGTTCAGTTCACACAAAAGAGGACAGGATTACGAATGAGCATACCTATCATGAGTTGGGGATGATTGGTTGCCTTTTCATGATATGCTCATCACATTCACCTAACCAAGGTGACAAAGAATTTTGTAGGAAGCATGTGATATTTCCAGATATTTATCAGATGTCCCCTAAAGTACTTTTGCTTTAAATGTTAAAAAGCCTCACTTAGATAGAAGAAATAACTTTGAATTTTTTTTTGATTGGTTGCACAGCAAGGCAAATAGAGAATAATTTAGTGCTGTATGTTTCACTACTAAGAGAGTACATTTCAAATGTTCTCATCACAAAAGATGTCAAATATTTGAAATAATAGATATGTTAATTGGCTTGATTTAATCGTTTTACATAGTATTAAAAATCATAACATCACTTTGTACCCCTATATATAACTATAATTTGTCAACATATAATAAAAAGCTTTAAAAAATCTTTAATAAAATAAAATAAATGAAAGACTGTAAACGCATTGATGTGATGTTTTTAACAGTAAATTAACATTGACAGCTCCAATTCCATAAATATCTGTTCTTGACATTGTCAGCTGTGATTGATGTGCTGTCAATTGCTGAATGAGAAGTGAAAGCTGGAAACGTTCTACTAGAGGAAATTTCAGTTATCCAGTCCTGAACACCATTTGTTGTGTTTTATTAAGCATTGTCCAATAGCTCCATTGTTTGCAACCTCCACTTATTGCTAGGATGATGATATGATCTCTTTGCCACAAATTGCACAGAATTCTGTATAGACTACTTGTCTGACATGAGGGTTAGCTTTGAGTTAAGAATGGGCTTACTAGCTTTCCTCTAGTATGAGGAAAGTAATTTATACAATCTTGTATTCTAAGACAGAGGTCCCCAATCCCCAGGCCACGAACCAGTACCTGTTTGTGGCCTGTTAGGAACTGAGCTGTACAGCAGGAGGTGAGCAGCAGGGGAGTGAGCATTACTGCCTGAGTTCCACCTCCTGTCAGGTCAGCAGCAGCATTAGATTCTCATAGGAGTACAAACCCTACTGTGAACTGTGCATGCAAGAGTTGCATGCTCCTTATGAGAATCTACTAATGCCTGATGATTTGAGGTGGAACAGTTTCATCCCCAGACCATACTCCTGGCACCCACTCCTGCTCGTTTCTCACTTTACAGTGGAAAACTTTTCTTACTCGAAACCAGTCCAAGGTGCCAAAAAGATTGGGGACCACTGTTCTAGAAGACAGGTTATACATACAAAGTGTCTTTAATTACAAAAGGAATCCACATGTTCCATTTCCTGTAAATTTTGGCTACAGATTTTCTAAAGTGTTGAAAATTATGTGTCCTTGAAATGGCAGAATTAGTAGCATATAAGAATGCGTCCTTGAAACTGCTAATATGCTACTAATTGTATGTTGTATTATTCTAAAAAGATGAGAGAGGGATTTAAGTAGGAGTTATGTATAAGATGCAAATTTTGTATCTGTTTTTACAGGATAGTATTGTAAAATAATTAAGATCAAATACTTGAAGTGATATAATTATATCTATGATGCCCTTTCTTGTAGAATCTGTTAGCTCCCCTGGAGCTTTCAGTTTCCTTAATCACTTTGCAGCATTTCAGCCCAGTGTACATACTACCCTGTTTTTCTCTTCTGTTGACAGTTAACTCCCATCAACAGTGATGAAAGTTTGTCATCTTCTTTTCCATAGTCACAGACTAACTCCTAAACTTCTACTTTTTATAAGAATATGCTATGTCAAAGGTTACTAGTAATTTACAAATAATTAAATCCCCTGAATACTGACCATCTCCAGCGTTGAGTCTCTTTAATAAATATTTTACCTTTTTTTGAAACTCTTTCCTCCCACTTCTTTTGCTTTGATTTCATCTCCCCAGGTCCAACCTAAATTCCTTGAGCTTGAGTCCTTCTCTAGCTTTCTAAATTAAAGGGTGCCTTAAGATTGAAACTTCAGTTTTTTGCTCTTCTTTGTCTAGACTGTTTAGTTACTGTCTCTTGAGGAAATTAACTGCTTCAGTGGTCATTTCTGGTGACTCTCAAATCTACATGTTCAGCATTGCCATCATCTTTCCTGAGTATAAGTTTAGCATGTACAACTGCATTCTGAGTATTTGCAATTGAACAAATTGCTGTTACCAAAACTAAAATATAACATGGCACAAAATGACACTAATATATAATTGGCATGGGAAGAATAAACAAACTTTTCTTTTAACTTTTTCCCCTTTGTCAAATAGCATATTTATTTAGCTAAGCTCAAGATAAAACTTTCCTAGTCTCTTAACTTAAAACATTGAAGTTATGTGACATTCCTTATTCCACGCTTTCTCTAAATTCTAGTCAAAACACTTTTGAAAACATTTTGGGAGCTTGGCAAAGTATATACAAATAAGTGAGATTAGCCAGAAAAATTCTAAGGAAGAATGATAATAAGGATAGGCCATATATGTTATTGTAGTTGTTTTTTTAGTTTATATCCTATAAACATTGGTGCAATAAAAAATAATTTTTATACAAAATAATGAATTGAAATAAAAAAGGAAAGGTGTGTGTTGGCTGGGCTGTAAAAATAAAATGTTTTGTCAATGAAAAATCAAAAACAAATGGAAAAGGCCAACAATTCCATAAGCAGAAACTATTTTCCACCATTATTTTATATACTATATCAACAACTTGTGGCAGTGGCTCTTTTATAACAATATCACTAGTGTTTTATATATATATATATATATATATATATATATATATATATATATATATACTTTTTTTAAAACACCCATAGCAGATGGTGTCTTTTAAAGATTTATTGTTAATAAGTAGGTTGAGAAAATATTGCTCCATGCTCAATTAGGTAGTTAGCTGCAGATATGTCTCAAGAAGTTTGAACAATTTAAAAGCAAAACTGTTTTAAGCTCTATTTTTGCCAGAGTATAAGAGAGTTGGGTGTTCTTTAAAAAAAAAACTGTTTTGTTGTTGAGATTTTGGTGTCCTAACAATGGTCAGATGTAAACTGTGTCTTGTAAACTAATAGAATACTAATACTTTTACTTTGAAACAACTTCATTAACTTAGAGAAGCATAGAAGCTCAGTAGAAAGAGCCTGACTCTGAACAGTGTTACTGTTTATAGAAAAAGAACCCAAGGGGATTCAGAAATGACCTAAGTGTAATATACAGGGAAAGTAAACCATGACTATCATGTTTCTGTTGTTGAAACAACTAATATTTCATATTCTGTACAATCAGGGCTTTCTAAGCAAAACTTACTGCTAATCAGGATTAAAAGATATTTGAATGATAAACATGCCTGAAGACCCATCTCCTCTGGAGCCATTTATTTACATTCCAAAGGGTTGTAAACATCTAGGGACCATTCTCACTTTCCTTGGAGAGAATATGTTTGTTAGAAACAGAATTTCTTTTCTTCTCTCTGGAGAGAAAGAAGGGCTGCTGTGCAGTTGTTTCTATATAAGCTGCAAAATGTGATTTTGCAGCTTATATAGAAAAAATCTTAGAGATTCTCTCTTGTCCTAGAGACTCTCTCTATATGTACAGAGTCCATCTTCTCTCATCATATCACCTTCAGGAAAAGAAGGGGGCATGGGAAACTTGTGTCAGTATTGTTTTAAAAAATAAAACTGAGCTTTGGTCCAGAAACCTTGTCTTTGCTCTCCAGTTAAACATATATTTAAACTGTATCATCTGTTTGTGTCATTTGTGGATTTTAAAAGGTATGCAGATATAGAATATAGAGTTTGATTCTCACTTTTGTTGTTAATAATAGTTGGTTCCAACTTATTACTTATTCTTACAGTCACAGAGTGTAAATATTACTACTTATTTACATAGCACTGTGGGCACTCCTCTGGGCTTCATATGTCTTTATGAGGAAGGAGACCTAAGCATCTAAGACCACCTCCCCCTTGACTTTCACATTGTATTTCAATAGGAGAAGTAAAGGC
Organism: Plecturocebus donacophilus; assembly: GCA_004027715.1. Taxonomy (NCBI): domain Eukaryota; kingdom Metazoa; phylum Chordata; class Mammalia; order Primates; family Pitheciidae; genus Plecturocebus; species Plecturocebus donacophilus. The sequence continues at coordinate 20,706 of PVKP010029683.1, read as the reverse complement.
TTGCAGACCAGGGGCCACCTTAATTGCCCTTCTATAGATGCAGGCATGGTATGGAGGAATCTTTCCGGAAGGCATTGTTTTCACTTAAACAGGATCAAACCCCCACCCCACGCCTACTCCATGGACAAAGACCCTTTCACATGTAATTTCTAGAGTTGTAAGCCTTTATAAGGGCAGGGACTTTCTTTGTTAAATGAGCTTGGCTGTTAGGCAACTATGCCCTTCCCAGTTCGGTGTTGAAGAGGTTTGTTTCGGCCTTTTTCCTGCTTTATTTACAGACTACAGACCTCTTAGAGAGGGGAATTGCTAACAAATGTAGAAGCAAATGAGACTAAATTAAAACAAAAACAAAACAGTAACATTACTTCAGGTCTTTGAGACATGATACCGTGAACTGCAAAAATCTGAGACAAGTCTCAGTTAATTTAGAAAGTTTTTTTGCCAAGGTTGGGAACGCTTGCCCGTGACATAGCCTCAGGAGGTCCCGATGACATGTGCCTAAGGTGGTCAGAGCACAGTTTGGTTTTATACATTCTAGAGAGACGTGGGACGTCAATCAACATATGTAAGACAAACATTGGTTCAGTCTGGACAGGAGGGACAACTGGAAGAAAAGACAGAAAGATTCAAAGCAAGGAGGGAGCTTCCAAGTCATAAGTAGATAGGAGACAAATGGTTGCATTATATTGAGTTTTTGATTAACCTCTTCAAAGGAGGCAATTAGACATGCATTTATCTTGGTGAACAGAGGGGAGACTTTGAACAGAAAGGGAGGCAGGTTGGCCCTAAGCAGTTCCCAGCTTGACTTTTTCCTTTAGCTTAGTGACTTGGGGGCCCCAAGATTTATTGTCCTTTCACAGTCCCTACTAATATTGAATAGAATGGATTTGCAAGGTCCACAAAGAACTCATTCTCAAATAGAGTTTAAAAACCATTCAGGTGAAAACATCTAAAATCCTCCCTAATTTTTTATGTTTATTTATATTTAGTTATTCAATGGTTAGATGAGAGGGATAGAGTAAGTTGATCATAGTGAGCTTTTTCATAATGTGAAATTCACTCACTTTAAAGAAATGGCCTTTCATTATATGTGAATTTTCAGTGCCACAAAAGAAGTAGTGCTTGAATATAAATTTCCTCAGCAAGGCAATTTACGTCTATAGAAGGGTGTGGCTCATAAATGGAACAATGGTGAGCACAAACCTGGACAAGGGAGGGGAAGGGATTCTTATTCCTGATGGAGGTAGCCCTTACTGCTGTCATTCCCCTGTTGGCTAGGGTTAGACCGCATGGTCTAGTCTAATTCTAATTGGCTACTTTAGGGGAACAGGGCTATGAGCCGGAGTGGCAGGGTGGGTAGTTTAGTAGGAAGGATGGTTACAGGACAGGTTAGAGCAGGTAGCCAGGAATGACCTAGGTCAAAGCAGGTGACCAGAGCAGGTGACTGGAGCAGGTGACCAGGATGAGTCAGGATGGAGCCGTGACCAGGGGAACAGGTGTGAACTACTAATTAGAACTGGTGGAAAAGGTTGTTTACTGAAATACAAGGAACTTAAACTTTGAAATAGAGGACAAAGAACTGAACATACTGATATCCTGATTCTTTGAAGAGAAACCTGGAGTTCACTATGTCTAACGCTTTGTTCTGAGATTTGTTACTAATGTTTGAAATTTGAACCTTCTTCGAAACAACAATGATAATGGCAAATTACATTTTATTTGTTGGTTTATTACATGGTTGATGAAATGTCGCCACTATTTTAAAGTTCTGTTGACAATGACAGCATGAAGTCTCAAAACCATTGTTTTAAAGGACTTGTGTTTATTGCAGGGCTTGATACATTTCATTATAGCATCAGCCTTAAATAAAAGTGGATTCCTTGATTTCGGATGCAGTAGGCTGAACCCCAGGTTTGAGTAACTCAGAGAACTATAAGAATACAGGCAAATAAGTCACTGTTAAATTTTAAAGTAAAAAGGTGTCCCTTTGTTAATATATGCATATTTATCTTCTAAGATATAAAAGACACGAAACATTTTAAATAAACACAACATCAAGGTAAGTCAAATTTCTTCCTTCATGAGTTTCTTCTTAGAAGGAATTATTTCCCATGTCCTTCTGGAATTGAAAAACACATTTAAGCAGACAGTATTCTTGCTGAACAGAGTTTTATTAAAGTTCTTAAGAAGGCTGAGAAAGAGAAGCCAGAGTGTTCAGGAACTTGTTAACATTTTTTAAGGCCATTGGACTTCATCTTTATGGCACCAGGAAGTAACTGAAGAATTTCAATTATGTGTATACCACAAAATCATATATATGAATATTTATAAATGATTCACTCTGGCTGCTGAGAAGAAAATAAAGTGTTGAAAGGTGCAATGGGTAAGAGATATAAATGGTAGCAAAAGCAGAGTGGGGTCAGACTTGTGATCAATAAATTAGTGAATTATCCAAACTACATGTATTGACTAATTTCTTCTACATAACCATTTACAAAGACATAAACTCTTAACATATAGGGTGGGTAGTTAGAAATTGCTTCAAAAATAATTTAAATTTTATGGCCTGAAACTGTTTATAAGACTTTCTTATATTTGAGGTAGGCTAAGACTGGATCATGTATAGCTATACCTATATAAATACAGACATATAGATAACTATTTGCATTTCTATTACTCATAAAATTTTATAGACAGTAAATACTGTATAATGACTATTTTAAAGATGAATAACATTCCAAGTATTTCTTTACATTTTGAATGGAGGTAAAACCAGAAAAAAAGCCCCTCAAAAAGAGATAGTTAATGGGTACAAAAATAGAGTTAGATAGAAGAAATGAGACCTAGTGTTTGGTAGCACAATAGGGCTACTATATTAGCAATAATTTATTTTGTACTTCAAAATAACTAAAAGAATGGAACTGGAATATTCCTAAAACAAAGAAATGATAAATGCTTGAGGTAATAGATAATTGAATTACTCTGCTCTTATTTATTACACATTGTATGCTTGAATCAAAATAACCTGTACCCTATAACTATGTACAAATATATATGTTTAACAACTAAAAATAAAAAAATAAAAAATAAACAACTTCCAAAATCTCATTCATCTTTAAAAAAACTTTAATTTCTGCCTGTCATCTCTTCATTATAATTAATCTACTCCAGTTAAACTCAATTAACTAATAATGTTTTTACATTTCTGTGTCACAATTTTGGTTTGATTTAGGATCCTGAATATTGGGAGAAAAGCAAGTGAAGCATGTGCAAAACCCCAGTGCATTACTATGTATCGTCTCCTGTTTCAGCATTTCTACTTTCATTCCTTGAACTGACTCCAGTGATCCTATGCTTAGAGTTGCATTTATAACCTTCTCTGGGGAAATTTTTTATAGCTGTGTTTTGAAGCAAGCAGAACATCAAGAAAATAGTTGCTCAGATATGTGTGAAAAGAAATTGCAGGTATGCCAAGATATTTGGGAGGAAATGTGTGAAGTTTCTATTTTTTTAGATGAAAAGCAAGCTGGGTCACCTATATATAGGAATTCACCTGATTGTGCCTATTTTATTTAGTTAAAACCTGAATTAAAGTATTATCTGTCTAATAGATGTTTGGATAAATTAGATTAACTCTTTATCACCACTAAGATAATATTCACTCCCCTGAAGGTAAAGGCAATGTAGAAATAGTATATAAAGATACTGTGTCTGACTTTATTTGCTCTTATAAGTCTAGCTGAAAAAAAAAGGAAGATTGTACCCATCCCTACTTGCTTCCACATTTTCTGGCAATTCCCCTCTCTAGCCATCCCACATATACATTCTATTATGGAATAGGAATGAAAAGAAAACAAAAAGATAGCCTATATTGAAACATAAATAGGCCTGGGTTCCAGTCACTGGTAGTGAGATGTTAGACTAAGGAACTGAATTCCTTATTGCTTTGTCAAAATAGTCAGGAGTCTTTCAGAGTTTGAAACCCAATAAAAAAAAATAGATAATTATGATAATGTATTGACTGATATAATCAAATTAAACCATTGAAAGGAATGGAGTTCAAGGATGCCCAGAAAGAGAGACTCCAGTACCATCAGGATTTCTCTCTTCACTTCCCTTCCCTTCACCTATTTTATCTTGGATTATTTTTAAAAATATATTTATAGCATTTCCACTAGAAAGGAAATAACTTATGTCACTGAGACCTAATTGAAAATATTCCAAGGAAGAGCTTTGATTAAAATGTTCAATTGTTTACATATAAATCCAGGAAGATGAAATAACATAATTGAGAGCAGCCACTGGAGTGTACTGACTGAAGTAAGGAGAGAAACAGGTCCCCAAATAAGGGGATGCAAAGCAAAAATCAGAGAAGTGATTAGTATAGAAAAAATTAGATATCAAATAGGCTAACAAGGTTATGGTGAGAACTGTAAATTGTACGTCAATGTAAAAACCTAGCCTAGCATGTATTAAACACTATATATGCATAGATTTTCTTTTTCTTTTGTTTTCCCCTTTAGAGATTGCATAATGCTTGAAATAATGCTTAATTCTACCATATCTTTTTAATCTTAGTAAATCTGAATTCTACTATATCTTCTATCTTTGCAGTCAAAGTTAATACATTTCACTTCTTCAAGAATTCCTTTGAAATCCAAGGCTGTTCAATTAAAAAACTGTCTCAAATGAAGAAGACAGCACAATCTTGTGGTAAATAAGCATACATTTTTTAGAGTTATACAGAGTTGAGTTCTAACCTTACTTCTGCCATTTCTTAGCTCTTTACCATTGAGCAATTAATTTTTTTATAGCTCAGTGTCCTCATCTATAAAATATGAAGAAGGCAATTTCAGGAATGCTATAATGTTTATAAATTGCTTAGCAGAGTGTTTGGAAACAAATAAGTAAATTATAATTCTTACTAAGGTAGTTCTGCAGCTCCTTTATTTTTCAAGGGATCCTTACCTGCTGACTTGTCCTAATCAGGACAATCCAATTCGTTAAAGATGACCAATAGACATTCACTGAGCATTCAATCTTTAGAGTGTTTGATCTTTAAATATTTCCTATACAGAGACTCAGACAATTTTGTTTCAAAATAGAAAGTCAGAAAAACAAAGACCATGTAAGTCAATCAGAGGAAATAATTAAAAGGTACATCAGTTGTCAATTCTAATTTCAATTTTTCCATTCACAGATTTCCTGAACTTGAACAAATCTTTAGCTTTTCACATTCTATCTGATTCAATAGTATCATCTGTAAATCTAAAATGAGACACTACAGTTCAATATTATAGTTTGCTTGTGAGGAAGAAAATGATAAAAGATACTATGAAAAGTCAAACTATGAGGTATAATTAACCTACAATAACAGATTGTTGAAATGAAAATATGACATACTGAAATATTTTTGTTACTCATATATATCAAATACTTAAGGGATCTAAAACTTCTGGATCTATTAATTTAAAAAATATATAAATTTCTTTCAAAGCTAGGAAAACCCATTCTATCATATCAAATCATCTGTTAAATGTAAACTTTTAACACAGTTACAAGCATGCTCTCCTTGTGTTAGGCATTGGGTTAGGCATATTCAGGAGATAAAGATGTATGTTACTTTAATTTGTGGTGCTTACATTCTGTTGGGAAGAAGACATCACAGAGAACAGGAAAAGTCGGTGGCTCAGGAAGCCATGGGAAGTCACTGCTCAGATCATTGATGAGAAAACTTGCTGAAAGGAGTATACTTAGATGCGCCATTCACACTGAGATTTTTCTCTCTTCAGGCTCCTTCTACCTAATGACTGTGCATGGTGGGGGTACTCCAGGTATTCCACTGTCACCTAATGTGTCACTCATCTAATAGGCAAGTTTTGCTCTGGGGCTTCCCATCAGACAAGCCACAGCTTTCTCAGAGCTTCACTACAGACCGAGGCTCTTCCCCAGTCCTCCTTTCTTCTTCTTTCCTTTCACAGGTACCACTTTAGTTGGTTTTGAGCTGCTATAACAGAATACCACAGACTGGATTATTACAGACAACAGAAGTTTATTTGGCTCATGGTTCTGGAGACTGAAAAGTTCAAAACTGAGGGACCGCATCTGGTGAGGATCGTCTTCTCATATAATCCAGTAGTGGAAGGCAACAGGGTGACGGAGAGCAGGCGAGAAAGGGCATGAGAGAACCAAGCTCACTTTTATAACAAATCTACTCCTGCATTAGTCCATTCATGATGGCAGAACTCTCATAACCTAAGCATGTTCCGTTAGGTTCTACCTCCTGACACTATTGCATTAAGGGTTATTTTCAATGCATGAACTTTGGAGGATACATTCCATCCATGTCAGGTACTCAGCCTGCATTAAAATCTGAAGCCCCCTCTCACCTCTGCACCTTCCTTTTTTATTCTTTATAGGCGTTTCATCCAGTAAATCTCTTGCATGAGTAATTTTATTCTGATGTCTCCTTGTCAAGGAAATACACTGATAAAGTATCCAAATGAGCATTAAAATCAATGATTCTATGATTGGGGTTCTAGTTAAATGATGGTAATAAAATCATAATGAGGTCTCCAGTTATTTTTAAAAACTTAATGAAAGCCATATTTTTATCTTGACTGGTTCTGCATAACTTATTTTGTAGTTACATTTAGTTTTCTAGAAAACTAAAATAAAAATGAAATACTCAGCATTTTGTCTTACCATTCTCGTCCACAATCCTGTTTTGAAGTGGATTTGCACCCTCACCTCCAGGACTCTTCACTCTGGTCTCAGCTGATTGTACCAGGGGCCTTTCTGATCCCTGGAAAGACAATCATTGTCCTGGGCTAAGTTAATTAAATTTCCTTTAGAAAGAATAAATACAATTAACATAAAAATTTGTAGTGCATGCATGGAGTTTGAAGAATACATAGATGTTCATCAGATACTCAGCTTGAATACAAAACAGTCAAGAGAGAAATATAAAAATAGAGACAAGACTATAAAGACTGAGAGGTGGAGAGAACACCTTTGTTTTCACTTTCTATTTTTGTTTCTGGTTCTCAGTTCTGTCCATACATAATTCTCTAATTGTCTAAGAAACTTAACTATTTGAATAATGAAGTCATTGGGGTAAGAAGCATCATGTAATGGTGGTAGAAAATAAGCTTGAACTAGTTAAGTGAAGCAAATTAGTGAGAGCCAGTGAATCGGAGATTGTGATGAGAGGTATAAAAATTTATCCTAGAGACAGCAACAATGAGATCCAGAGATCCTTTCAGGAAAAAAGTGGAAGACAAATTATACCTGGAGTGACATTATTCATTCTTGTTCAATAGATGCTTGTGAGGGTTGTTGGAGATTTAAAGAACAGTCTCGGCGATTTAGACGCTCTTCACGTAATGGTGGGAAAGTAAGTGCACAGATAACATTAACAGAAAATAATGTAAGTCAAGTGAGTCAAGAGATGTAATGCCAATAGAGAGCCCTAAGGGGGAAGTTTAAGGTAGGGAGAAATGCCATCACTTTGATGTTTCCCAAGGTAGAAGATGACATTTGAGATGAATATTAAATGATAGATATCAATTTTATGGACATTTTTGTGGAGGAGGCTATGTAAATGCAATGGCAAGAAACACAGGGGTTAAAGTCAAGCAAAGGGTAATTCTTTTTTATTTTTTTAAGACAAGGTTTCACCATGTTGGCCAGGATGGTCTCAATCTCTTGACCTCATGATCCACCCACCTCGGCCTCCCAAAGTGCTGGGATTACAGGTGTGAGCCACTGCGCCTGGCTAGGTAATTCCTTTTTTATAAAAGAGTCTCAGCTAGGCATGGTGGCTCATGCCTGTAATCCCAGCACTTTGGGAGGCCAAAGCAGGCCAATCACCTGAGGTCAGGAGTTCGAGACCAGCCATGTTCAACATGGTGAAACCTGTCTCAAATACACACACACACACACACACACACACACACACACACACACACTTAGCTGGACGTGATGGCAAGTGCCTGTAATCCCAGCTGCTCGGGAGGCTGAGGCAGGAGAATCCCTTGAGCCTGGGAGGCGAAGGCTGCATTGAGCCAAGATCGCGCCATTGCACTCCAGCCTGGGCAACAATAGCTAAGCTCAGTCTAAAAAATAAACCATCATCTCCACAGTAAATGGATGGCAGGACAGGTGTAGTGTACACTTTTTGGAGTCTTGAGTTGAGTTAAAGATGTTGACATAAGAGTTGACAAAACTGACTGATTTGTATATGGTGAACAAAGAATAGAGAAGATCTAAACATTTCCTAGCTCAGAAGGATGGAAAAATGATAGTCCACTGACTGAAACTGAGAAGTTGGATGAGGAATTAAGAAATTTACAGAAAGATATAGTAGTATAAATATGAAGTAATTAAACTTTAAGGCAAGAGTGTTAAGCTTGAGAAAACTACAGAGGCTTGCTAAACAATGTAAAAGTAGGATTTGTTTTTAAATATCTAACCCTCACTTTAAAAATATTTTTTCTTATGCTTTTACTGAAGCCTCTGCTACTCAGGGTCCCTAGGTTTCCTGTCTTTAATTTTACTTTATATAAACTCTTTCAACACAGTGGGAATAGATTTGTGTAAATACTTACTTCTCCCCAATACTATTTATATTTTAACCTTATCATTACTCCCTGTAAAGAATGTGAAAATTAATTAGTAATCAAGCTAAGGGGGGTATTCTTTGGCATATGAGAAAAAAGAGTCTTTAATTCTGCACTAAAATTATGCCATAAGACATCCTCCCAACTCTGCTTATACACAATGTTACCTCTGGCCTGTATGGAACCTAAAAGCATGGAGCAAGAGATAAATTTGGATGTGTAGGTTGAAGCTGTAGATTCAGAAGTCATCATCCAAAATATAAAGGAATTAATTCATCTGTTTTATAAATATTTATTAAATATTTGTTATGAGCCAGGAACTCTTCTGTGGTGACAGGGATATAACAGTGAAAAAAAACCCCAGAAATTCCTGACCTTGTGAATTTTCCATATGAGGAGAGAGATAAACAACAAATATATATATATTAACAAGTAATTAATGCATAAATTTATAAATATGCAAGCAATTTTGTTTAAAATTGCTAAATATGATGTAGAGTCGGAAAGGAGGGGACAGAAAAACTGAAGAGCAGGAAAAAATGTAATTTAAAATAATCAGGAAGACACCATTAATAGGGTAACATTTGAGCAGACTTGAATGATGTGTGGGAATGAATATCAAGAAGAAAACACATTCCAGCAGAGAGAACATGTGTGTTGTCACCATAGTGACAGCTGGACAGAGAAGTAAAGTAAAACAAAATAATCTCTGTTGCTGCAGCTGGTCCAAATATTTTAATGATATTCATCATTTTCCTTCTCTATTACAGCTCTGTATTTCCCTCATCTTAGATCAGTACCACAGCTGGCCTGGATTGTTTGCCTACTGGTGTGGCCTAGACCTAGAAGGTTACTGCCAAGGATTTAAATCCTTAATTTGCCGCCCCCTTAGGCTATTTACTTGTATCACTAGACACAGAAACACCAAGCCATTTCCCAATGAATTCCTTGTATTCTAGGCATAACTCTCCCTACTCCCATTTCATAGATGTAAACTTATTTCCTGATGATGACTAGAAGCAATGACCTTCTCCTTCTGCTGGTAAAGTTAGTACTAGTAACATGAAGAGTCCCGAGAAACCAGGGAGCAGTTACAACTTCAAGTTCAGTGGAGCCCTTACTATGTCTTTTAGCTGAGTTGTTTCTGCTGAAAACCACCACTTGTAAACAAGCAGAGCCTAAGATAATCGAAATATGAAAACAAATTGCATATTTCGTTCACTAGAAGTAAAAGTAATCCAGCGAATCCTACTTCCATCTCTTGGTCCACACACTCCATCTATAGAGCACAAAATACCAGACTTCAGCTGATAGTCCAATGCATATACTGCATCCTGAAAAGTAATGCTCTAAGCTAGAGAGTATAATCCCTAATTTGATGAACTGTCTGAGCCTTTAACAAACCATACCATTGGTCAACTGCTTCTGATTAATAGGTTGTATGATAAGACTGGTGTATCCCATGGCTGTGCACCCATCATGGCCCCTCATTTTTAATAAATGTGTGTAATCCTCTGCAGGAATATTGTGTGGAGTACCATTTTAATAGATTAGCTATGATGTACACCCATGATTATTCAAACTGTTAGTAATGCTATCAGTTGCATTGTGGATGGGAAACAGAAACCCATATCCATGGTAAGATGTAATTCAAATATGACCTGTTCCCTTTAAGGCATGGCCCAATATCATTTAATTGCCACCAAAGAAATGGTTGTGTAATTAGGAATGATGCTATATCAATTGTTCAGCATTAGTGTCTTGGGCAGCAAGCTGGTAATTCAGAAGTGTGATTAACTCATCAGGGATCTGAGTTTAAAGAGAACTAATTGTGGTGGATTTGTATACATTTTGTACCTTTGTCTCTAGGGTTGCTCTGTTCACTGAATCAGCACTGAACAGAAATAGAGGACTGAACAGAAATAGACTTACATCCACAGGATGAGTCATTCTATTCATCTAAAATATTTTTAGAATTTCTTCTGTGAAATAGACTCATTAATAGTCACATGCTCTCTGGCAGATGTGTCCCTATACATTTTCTTGAGAGCTTCTTAGTCTTCAAATATTGTTCCTTCTAGAACCTTGATCAATCAGGAAAAGCCACTCCCTCCTGCTGAAGAGTCTGTGTATACTCATACTTCAAGTCAGTTTTCTCTATGTGATAATCAAGTCTTGCTATTGGAAGGCTATTCCCTTAAAATTGTCATTAAGATAAGCACTGAGTAGGTCTGTAATGACAGAATTAATATACCTTATTATATATAATATGTATAATCTTATATATGAAATAACATACTTTATATTAAAGTATATTATTTAGATGCATAAATGCATCTATGTGCTTGCATTTATGCATCTGCTGGTAAATTTTTTAAAAATTGTACTCATTAGTCAGTAATTAGAACAACATAGTACACTTGTATTTTAACCAGTCCTAACTGTTTTTCTTCTTTGCAAGTTGATCATATGAATGTCTTCATTATATCATAATTTGACTTGAGGAAGAAGCATAGGTACAATAGAACTAGGTAACCTGAGAATTTGAGCCATCCATATAGAAAACTTACTTAGGAGTTTGGAGCTTATTGGACCCAATTCAAAATATACCATTTGCATTTTCTTTCTTTTATTTTTATTTTTTGAGACGAAGTTTCACTCTTATTGCCCAGGCTGGAGTGCAATGGTGCGATCTTGGCTCACTGCAACCTCTGCCTCCTGGGTTCAAGCAACTCTCCTGCCTCAGCCTCCCAAGTAGCTGGGATTACAGGCATGCTCCACCATGCCTGGCTAATTTTGTATTTTTAGTAGAGACGGAGTTTCTCCATGTTAGTCAGGCTTGTCCAGAACTCCTGACCTCAGGTAACGCACCAGGTTTGGCCTCCCAAAGTGCTGGGATTACAGGCATGAGCCACCGTGCCCAGCCACCATTTGCATTTTCAATGGTCACTGTGGCTATCTTGTTGTATGATCTGATGGATCTTATAATGCCAAGTCATGGTAGATAACTTTAGTTGCACAGTCATGTGATGTTCCAGGTAAGACACTGACAATATTGAACTTTATCTGAGCCCTGTGCTTCCAGAAAATATCAATGATTAAGACATTTCTCCACTCTTTTGTGTTCTAGGAAACCTGTCATCACAAGGACCACCCTGCTCTTGTGTATTCAAAGGTAAGATCTACCTCCACCTTTCCAGAATGTCTCATATAAAAGAACCATCTCTAACCTTTGTCACAAATCCCATAAATCTCACACATGACTCATTTGTCTACCTGTGTCTATTTAATCTCAGGTCTCTTCTTTTCTTTGAGTCATTACTTCTTAATGAATGTTTTCTTATTGCAGTCTCCTAAATAAAACAATCTCCTAAATTGTATGATACTAAATATAGACGATGTCTTTTATAACACTTAATCTTTTTTAGGGCCCTGTTGTATGTGAGGAGCTTGTTACAAATGGTGAATACTTCTTAGATGCATTTTGAAAATATTTTATTATCACAATTAAAAAATATTTTTAAATTACTGGTTGTTTATGATTAAGGATGATGTCAAATTGCATTCACTAAAACTTTTTCTACATCTATTGAGATGTTGGTTTTCTACTACTAATGTGATATAAAGTACATGAAAATAGTTTCTATTATAAAACAAAGCATAGTAATATACTTGATTGTGCAAATTAATATTTTGTTATATTATTGAATTTGAATGTTTTATATTTTTATGTGCTTGCATTTATGCATCTGCTGGTAAATTTTTAAAAATCTTATGTATTAGTCAATTTGGGCTGCTATATACAGGTGGCTTAAGCAGCAATCATTTATTCTTCACTCTTCTGGAGCCTGGGTAGATCCAAGATTAAAGGCACTGGTAGATTCTGTGGCAGGTAGGAGCACTCTTCCTGTTTGCAGACTGCCGTCTTCTCACTGCATCCTCATGAGGCAGAGAGAGAAATACTCATGTCCCTTTCTCTTTTATAAAGGTATTAATCTCATCATGAGGGCTCCACTTTTATGACCTAATTGCCTTCCAAAGGCCTCTACTTCCTAATATCATTACATTGGGGATTAGGATTTCATCATGTGAATTTTGGGAGGACACAAACATTGAGTCTATAACATCTTAATAGAATTCTTTATCAGAAAAACTGTATTAGATTCGTTTTACTAGATTCACAAAATCAGTTGTGAAGTGTACCATTCTTTAAATGCTCTGAAGTATTAGTATTACTGATTTGGAAATTATCCATATTCTGAAATTTTGAAAAAAATTAAACGGAATCTTATTTGTATTTTTTATTTGGTAAGTACATCTTTAACATAATTAAAACATTTTAATCATATTACTTGCTCATATCACATTATGAGACAAATAAACATGTATTTTATAAAACATAAGATACTTTAGTAAATTAAAAAGTTTTTAGCATGTATTTGCATACTATTTTCTTATCATTAATAACTACATGTATGTGTATGTGTATATATTTCTATATATATATATAGATTTAGATTTTTTTTTCTTAATAGATATTTCTCTGTATTTTTATCTTTATCTCCAAGAATTATGGCTATAAAACATAGTATGAGTATTATGGATCTTACAACATAATAATCATAATATAACTGACACCTTTGAGCAGTGCAGGGAGAGAAAGGAAGACAGTGTCAAACAAGCTATTTTTAACAATTCTTTCATAGGTCTAGATTTTGCATAAATTATTTTGAGTAGTTTAAAAGTATAAATTAAAATTCTTAATTTTTTTTTATAATCCTCTTGTTAGAGACTTCTAAAGCAATACATATCCGATGTTCAGAAATTCCTTCAGAGAAAAGAAAAATTTATCTATTTAAAATCTAAGTTCTATCTCCTGAGTCCTCTCCCTCACTCCCTTTGGGAAAGTATGGATAGTCGCAAAATTATCTAAGGATAATTGACAATGAAACCATCCATTCCATTGAAAGGTAAAGCCTATTCTTGTGCAGAGCTGCAGCCTAATATTTTGGACTTGACCAAAATCCCACGAGATTGCAGCAGTCATGTATTTCTTGTAAGTGGGACAACAATGGTGCAACCTAAATGGGTCAACATCAAATTCATTCTATCTTTCTCACACTGCTCATTGAGGTTAAATAACCTGAGTGTTCGTTCTCATTAGCAGATCATTTTGTTATGGAAAAGTATACACTAGTATGCTAGCACTGATTTTGGCCTTAGAGATTGTTTTACTAGCTTTGATTTTTACTATTTCTATCTTCATTTTTTATGATTATTGTATATTGCTTGTATATTACAACAGTAAGAAGAGATAAAATGAACAAAATACTATGGAAGTATATCTGCTAAAATGTTTCCAGGGATTTTATCTGAAAGAAAATTGAATTATTGATTATTTTTTTCTCTCCTTTGCCAATATTTTTAGTATGTCTAAAAATAGTAAAGTCAGAAAAACAGTACTTTTTTTAAAAAAAAGAGCTGTAAGAAAGCTATCAAGATGGAATGAATGGAATAAAGCTGTTACGGTGGATGGACAAAGAAAAATATCCCACTTGACTCTTGACACTAACCAGCAGCCTTCCTACTCCGAAAATTTTTAAATTTCCTCTACCCTCGGTTTTTACTCATGATTTCAAGTATTAATGCCTTATTTTATTTTGGCTTCAAATATTGGTGTTGTTTTTTCCTAATACCTACCTTTTTTATTTGTATTCACAGTTTAGAATATCAAGCTCTCAAACTCTGCTCATTTGATGGATGTTCCCCTTTTGCAATGTATTTATCACTGACATTTTACAACCTTCTGAAATAAGAATGAGCCTTTCACACTCTCAATTAGCAATTGGGGAATCTTGTTATAAATAATCCCAAATGCATTATGGACCATGAGCTAGTGGAAATAAATAATAGAGTTTAAACCAATATTTAACTTATAAACTGCCAGTGTTTAAAATAATGCCTTAGAATAAGGAAGAAACATGGTAAAATCATGGATGTACAGCTAGATATGGCAGACTTCTTTAAATGTGTACTTAAGAAGTGGTTAACTGGGTGGTTTTCATGTACTGCAGAATATGGGTCAATTAAAGAAATTTAACTGTTTTCTAAAATCAATAAATTATGAAATGATGAGGAAATATGTTGTAGTGTCCTCCATGGGCACATTAATGCTTTCCTAGAGACTGCATAATTGCTTTGCTCAATTATTCAAAGAAAAGATTGGAATACCTCCTTTGAAAGGAAACCAAATTAGAACTGTGTCAAACTTCACAGCAGTCAGTCTTCAGGAGCTCTTGCACAGTAGACACTCCATGGATTCATATAGTGTTCCATTTGCAGCAGTCAAGTTAATTCCATTTAGGGATCTTTCAGAAATAAAAAATTAGTGCTCACGTATTTCCACAGTTTTGATTATTAGACTGCCTGGATACATACATGGGGTTAGAGATTATCACCAAATTAGGTCTCTTTCTGAGCATATTTTACTTCTTGTCTTTTATGTGGCTTGGACAAAATCACATATATTGATAATTTGTAGGTGAAGTGAGGATCTCAGAAAACATCAAGCATGTTTATGGACTGGAGCTACTTCCAGATTTACTCTTTCTAGCCTGACTACCAAAATTGTAATCTAAGGGACAGAGATGAGGCACCCTGTCTAGGTTCTTAGCTGTAGCAAGACCATCTGTGTTTTTTATTCATCTATTTGTTGTTGTCTTTTGGTTTGTGTTTGTGTTGTTTTTCACTCAGGATTTAACTGAAGATAACAAATGCTTTTTGTGGGATTAAGTGAAGCCTATCCTAAAATTATACATTTTACGTAATTATACTGTAAGAGCCACAAAGGGTAAAGAAGGGGCTGCCAGTCAGTTTCTATTCCATCTTCAAGAAGAGCTAATTCCAGGGAGATCAAAATAATTGTTTTCATTCTAGATTTCTTTTTTTTCCCCAATTTTATTGGGGTTTAATTGACTGACTAATGGAAATTATACATTTAAAGTGCACAACCTGATGTGTATGTATGTATGTATATATGTATACATATATATGTATGTATA
The DNA here is from genome assembly GCA_004027715.1 of Plecturocebus donacophilus. Classification (NCBI taxonomy): domain Eukaryota; kingdom Metazoa; phylum Chordata; class Mammalia; order Primates; family Pitheciidae; genus Plecturocebus; species Plecturocebus donacophilus. The sequence goes on along the minus strand of PVKP010029683.1, from coordinate 5,024 downwards.
TATGTATACATATATATATATATGTATACTCTGTGAAATGATCAATATAATCAAGCTAATTAACAATTCTGTCACCTCATTTATTTACCTTTGTGTGTGATGGGGACAGGTGAATGTGTGTATAGAGCTGTGAGAACATTTACAATGTACTCTTAGCAAATTTCAAGTGCATAACACTGTATTGTTAACTTTAGTCACCATGCTGGGCATTTTATCTCCAAAACTTATTCATCTTGTATAACGGAAATTTTGTACCCTTTGACCAACACCTTCCCATTCTCCACCCCTCACCCCAAACCCTGGCAACCACCATTCCTCTCTGTGCTTCTGTGAATTTGTCTATTTTAGATTCTACTCATAAGTAATATCATGCAGTATTAGTGCAGGATTTCTTATTCAGACCTTTAAGTAGTCTTCCTACATGCTCTAAGAATTCTAGTTTCTAACTGCAGAGCCTTATTTCTAGACCCAAAATTTTGCGTTTTTTTTTTTTTAATTTTAAAAGAGTTTTTCAGGTCTGAGTCATCTTCATTTAATTTCTATGGAAGCTTTGACTTTCTTTCCTTTTATACGCTCTGCAAATGGGTGGCATTGTCAGCGGTGGGAATGGTGCCTCAGTTGTCTCTCTCTACTACCTGAGTGATAATTTTATAATGTTCTCTCTTGCTTTGGTCATCACTGTGGTGTTAGGATGGTTATTTTAAATTCACACTACAGAGGCAGAATATTTTTTTACTTAGAATCCCAGCTGAAAGTCTCTGCCCTCACTGGGGAGTGCCTTGACTTAAATATCATTCCTTGTAGCAGCAGCTAGGGGTTTTGTTTTCAAGTCATTTCACATCTGTGGTGTTGTGAGACACCAGTCTCTGCTCTCTGCTGAGGAGTAGGGCCTGGTGGCCAAAAAATGAGATGAGGAAACCAAAAGCATAGCCAAGTTCAGATGAATAAACAGTCACAGCGCCAACTAGCTCTGAGAACATTACCTAATGCCAAAAACAAGCTGTGAGCAAGCCAAGAGGCAGTTCTAACACAGCAAGCCATCAGCTGCATCTGGGATTTTGGTAATAATAGAGTATGTTCTTAATAGCTATGGTTAATAGGGACATGGAGGGAATGAATGCAATGCATGTTTTGGGGAGGGTAAAAGGATGCCAATCTTATTTGTCCTATTTCTGTGAGTACTGACTGACACACTGGATGGGTTTGAGTAGGCTGTTAGGGGCATCAGAGAACTCGGCATTAAGTACCTGGAAAAAACAGAAACTAGCAAAGCATGCTGACAGATTAATTAATGAAAGTTCTTAAAATGTAAGTACTTTTCTGATGTTCTTCTAGTAGTAGATCTTTAGTTGTGAGAATCAGGAACATATAACTCTGGAAAGAAAGTAAGTCGACTACTATAAAAAAGTGAATGCAATTCATAGAATCCAAAGAGATGCAAAAAAGTACAGCTGGATTTCTTGCTATGTTAATTTGGAAACCATGAAGCTGGGCTACATTTTTCATCCCTTAGAGCGACATGTTACTTCTCGGCCTGCCAAATTGAACATAAAAGGGTAAAATAAATAACTCTGGGCCTTCTGTCTATCTCTTCCCCCATTGCTTCACAAAGCCAAGTAGTCCATCCTATATTTATTAACTGACATAACATATATGAGTTTATTAGGAAAAAAAGTTCTATTGATTTAAAACTTCTAAAAATGCAAACTAGTTGCACATAAGAATCATCTCAATGAGAAACAGAATCTACTAGGGTATAGGAAAACTTTATTTTTTAATTCACTATAGTCCTTTAGAAACCACTATAGTAGCTTATAAGCAGTATTTTTTTCTGAATATTTTTAGAGAAATTGTTTAATAAATTTTCATCTTTATACTAAGGATATGAAAATGCTTCTCTCAGTAGAGATTAAGGATTGTTAGTTTATGATGCTAGTATATTGGGTGATGGTAAAAAGGAAGAGAAATAAATTGATGCAAGAAAACTGAATCCTTCATGTACTCTTTCACAGGGGTAGAGTTTCTAATGGATGCAAGCCCATTGGAATCATCTGGTAAAACAAGTTTTTATACCTCGTGGTATAAAAGACTATCACTGCTAGGGTTCTATTAACCCATTTATGCCTGTGGTTGCCATTTTTTGAATGTTTGCAATCAGATCTTGGTGATGGCCTTGAGCAGTAGGATATAAATAATTCCCACATGCTTATCATGGCAATAATGGAACACTAGGCATAAATGGCTACCAAAGATCTCTAATTTAACTGGTTTGTGGTGGTATCTTGTGAATGGTATATTTTTAAAGCTACTCTGTAGTTGAGAATTGTATTGGAGTTCAAACATATATATTTCCTCTAGTATTTTGCCAACTTCAATTTGACTTCATTTTTTTCATCATCCACAAAATACCTGTGCAGTGAATTGCACTCATTTTATTTTTGAAGCTGATCATTCATACATGACTTTCTTATCTTTACCATATTTGGAAGTTCTGCAATGAAATAACCAATAACATGACAACAGTGTAATCAATAAATATTTTAATATATATTTTAGGAAGCCCCATATATTTTTTTTCTTAACTGACCCCAACAACTGCACTATTCTCACTTCCTACTCTCAAAAAAGAGGAGAATATAGTTTATATTAATATAGCAAATTAAATTTTTGACCATTTCTTTCATTTTGTCTTAATTTTATATAATTGCAAAAGATTTGGCTGGCAGCTGGAATTTTGATAAACTTGCAATGCCGCTAGCAATATTAACCAAATTTAAATATTGCATGGCTTTTTAAACAACAGTAATAGTTGTAAAAGTTTTACCTCTTAATAATGACTGAATATAGATAACTCCAGACTGTCCAGAATTTCTCTCAGAGTTCAGGAGACGAGATGGAATTAATCTATCATTATTATTAATAGCACCTAGAATCACCAGCTACAATTCTGAATCAGTAATGCAGAATGGTTAAGAAAATAAACTCTTAGTTGGGTATATGTGGCCAACTTCTAGCTCTATCAATTATATTCTCTTTTCCCTAAATGTTTTTATTCTTTCTGTATCTCACATTTCTCTCCTATAAAATTAGGGTAGTGACAGTCATCTTATGCAAAAGTTAGTTAGTATACAGACATTGCCACTGCTTAATGAGTTAGTTATTATTTGATGAATAGTATTGATGTGGATTTCTTACATATTCAGGTTAGACCTACATGAAATACTCTAACACCCTAATTGAAATACGGTCTTTAGTAAATCCTCTTTTCCTCTTTTGTATGTCAAGGAGTATAATTTATCAACATATATTTACACCTATAAAGCATTTCTATCTATGTGCTTTAAAATTTATTAAGCACCTTCAGTGTGTTAAGAGTTGGTAAAGTCATGAGACACTCTGTACCTATTTAACCAAAATCATATAAAAACGAGACCTTAAATAATGTTTGTAGCTTTAATTTTCCTATTTGAAATGCCCCCACTGTAATATATTGAAATTATGTAAATAAATTCAAGTCAAGAACCCACTTGCATCTGAAAAGGTTTATATCAGTGTGTTAGGAATGATTATGTTGTGGAGAATGTTATGGGTGTTTTAAGTTTTCTTCTTCTGACTTATATTATCTTCTGAATATTCTTAAATTATTTTAAATTAGTAACATATTACTTTCACTTGACATTGTAATTTTGTTTGATTATAATGCCACCTAAATGTTCTCTATAAAGTGATTAAAACCACAGAATTTTGAAATGTAAAAAGTATTTACACTTATAGTAAATTTTAAACTAATAGAAGATAGTACATTAATCTAAACAAAAATGTACAACCAGGTAGAATATAATTTATAGAAAATGAAAATATTATATCTAGTTATCTGTTAAACCTATAGTCTTATAATTTACCATATAATACATAAAACACTTCCTTACTGCTAATTGAATTCAATGCAGTACTTACTAACCTCATCCAAATCTCACTGTCCATCTAAATGAAAGAGATAATAATACGCTTATATAATCCCTTCTTCTTTATACAACTAAATGTATTTTTTTTTTCCTGAACATTTTGGGTATTTTATTTTACTTTATTTACTTTTTTTTTTTTTTCGAAGAATGAAGAAAGAAAGAGAAAGAGAGAGGGAAGTTTTTTTTTTTTTAAGAGAAAGAAAGAAGTAGAATAAAAGAGAAAAAAGAAAGAGAAAGAGGGAGAGAGAACGAGAATCTTGCTCTATTGCTCAGGATTTCATTTAAATCTGTGAAATGCTTATGCAATTACTAAAAAGTGATTTATTTCCTATTATGTGATCACTTTTAGAATAGGTATGATATAATATTGAAAAAAAAATATGTTTTGTGGATATGGGGTGATAGGTTCTGTAAATATTTATTAAATTTGCTTGTTCCAGGTCTGAGTTTGCTCTCCATTTGGTTGGTAGATCTACCTCCATCCCTTTATGTTAAGTCTTTGTGTGTCCTTGCCTATAAGAAAGGTCTGAATATAGCATACCGATGGGTTTTAACAACTTTTTTATTCAGTTTGTCTAACTGTATGTTTTGATTGGGGCATTTATCCCTTTAAGTTTAGGCTTAATATTGATATATGTGAATTTAATACTGTTATTTAAGGCTAACTAGCTGTTTGCCCATTAGTTGATGTAAATTCTTCATTGTTGTAATATTCTTTACTTTTTGATAAGTTTTTAGGATAATTGATGCTGGCTGTTCATTTCTGTATATAGTACTTCTTTCAGAAGTTGTTGCAAAACAGGCCTGGTGGTAACGATGTCTCTGAGTTCTTGCTTGTTCACAAAAAATTTTATTTTTCTTTGGCTTGTAAAACTTAATTTGGCTGGATATGTGATTCTGGGTTGAAAGTTTTTTTCTTTAAGGATGTTAAATATTAACCCCCACTCTCTTCTGGCTTGTAGAGTTTCTACTGAGAGATCTGCTGTGAGTCTGATAGGCTTCCCTTTATGGGTAACCTGGCCTTTCTCTCTGGCTGCCCTTAGTATTTTCTCCTTTATT
>PVKP010029682.1:0-28754 GCA_004027715.1 Plecturocebus donacophilus | reverse complement strand
AAATAAGAACTCCCTTCTTGACCACGATGCACATGTAGCCTGAGTGAGAAATAAACCTTTTATTTATTTATTTATTTAGAGACGGACTCTAGCCTTGTTGTCCAGGCTGGAGTGCAGGGTGTGATCTCAGCTCACTGCAACCTCGACCTCCCGGGTTCAAGCAATTCTCCTGCCTCAGCCTCCCGAGTAGCTGGGATTACGGGCACCTGTCACCACGCCCAGCTAATTTTTGTATCTTTAAAGTAGAGACGAGGTTTCACCATGTTGGCCAGGTTGGTCTCGAACTCCTGACCTCAAATGATCTGCCCACTTCAGCCTCCCACAGTGTTGGAATTACAGGCGTAAGCCACTCTGCCCACCTGACTTTCCTATCTTTGATAGTAGTCCCTGCAAACCCTTCTGGGAGGTCTGCAGGCTGCACATTTTGAAACGTTTAGGTCATCTTACACTTGTTATCTGAGATTTGGGAGTTGTTTGTTATCACAGCATAATCTATGTGATCCTGACTAATATAGTGCCATACAACAACCAGTCCTCCAGGCTGCCTGGTAAGAAGCTGAAAATTACTGTTGTTACCATATTACTGTCGTCACAATAATTATTAATTATTATAGGTACCACTTGAATGCCCATTATGTGTACCAAGCATGTACTGCCCAGTACATGCAATGCCTCAACTGATTACAATCACAAAAGACAAAAATTATTATCCCACACCAAGATGAGAAAACCAAGGTTTAGGAAATGGCACAAATACCTCATTTGCTGCATGATGGCTATTGAAGATGGTGTTCATTCTATCATTCTCTGTAGAGAAGGAGTTTCACTGTATTGGCCAGGCTGGTCTCTTTAACAATTGTAGCAAGAATTCTCTTTAGCAATTATAGCAAGAACCCCCTTGGAAATCAATTTTGCAACATATACCAAGCACCATTAGAGTGTTCATACCCTTTGCCCCATTCATTACAATTATCTAGCTCAGGCTTTTTGTAGTATAGTTAGAAACCAACGTATATACACACCAATCTATACGTGAAAAGTGAATTAGTAACATTAGAACTTGTCTCTCGAATTGCTAGTATGTTTCCTGTAGCCACGGTGGAGAATGTTTTGTCCAGTTCCCCCTTTGCCTTGGTGGTCTGGTGTTTGGTGTTTGCCTCCTCCTTCTGCAGGGTTAATTTCCTGTAAATTCTAAGAGTATCACTTTTCCATCTTTAATAATAGTCCCCGCAAACGCTTCAGGAAGGTGTGCAGGCTGCTGCACAATTTGAAATATGTTTAAGTTGTCTATTTGTTATCTGGGGCACACAGCGTAGGCCTGAGGGCATGGGGCGCCCCTGGCAGATTTGAACTAATCTTAGGTGAGTGTGCAGCGCCCCCGCGTGGCGCCTGGCGCAACAGCATCCCGAGGTCTCCCGCGTGGGTCCCAGCCAGGCGCCCACGACGTCTCCACCTCTCCCTCGGCCTATGGGTGCCCTCCGGCCGCACTCCCGCTCTTCCACTGACCCACCCCGTAACGGCAACAGCCCCGTCCCTTACTCTGTCTTAGGTGCTCAGTGGCCACGCAGGGTCCAGGGTCCCGGGTCATCAGCCCAGACACGCACACACACACACTCACACACACCTCCACGCCTCGCAGCGCTTACAGCTCCGTCCAACACAAAAGGTCCCCAGGTTATTTTATTGCCGTTAATACTCCCGGCCTCCCCTCCCGCCCACCGGCGACTGAGCTCACTGCGGGGGCTCGCGAACCTCAGCGGGTCCGAGGGTCACCGCCGCATCTCGCCGCCGGGGACGCACCCGTCTCCCCGCCCCGTCGCCGGGCCAGCCGGGGTCCGGGGCCCGCAGCGCCCGCTGAAAAGGCAGGTCTGGAGAGGCCGCTGCCGGTCTGCAGCGAGGGGAGGCTCTCCGGAAAGGGGTGGCGAGCGAACCCCGCTACGACTCCCACGCTTTGTCACGCGCGCTGGAGAGGACACGGTGACACTAATTCTCGGCGTAGCAGTAGGTCCCGTAGGCTGCCTGCTGGGGCCTGGGGAAGCCGAAGCTGCGCACTCCGGGATCCGGGAGCCCCCCGCAGCGCGGCCGCGGCGTGGTGATGGGGAAGCGCACGCTGCCGTCCGCCAGCCAGCCGCCGTCGCACTGGTCTAGCCCCGAGAACTTCCAGGCTGCGTAGAGGTGCCCGACCTTGGCAACCACGGCGCCGCGTCGCCGGCACGCCGCGTGGGCTTCAGACAGCGTCAGCCGCCCGGGCACGAAGAACACTTGGCCTAGAGACCACAGCAGGTCACCGACAGAGAGCAGGGCGGACGGGCGGGGCGGGGCGGGGAGCTGACTCCCGGGCGGCGGAGTTGGGGCGCGGGCGGCAGAGGGGCGGGATGGGGCTTGGGAACCCGGAGTGGGGGGGCCGAGGCAGAAGTGCCGGGAGGGTTTGGAGAGGTGGTCTGGAGCCCGGGCGGGAGCGCGCGCGGATGGAGGGGCGGTGCCTTGGAGAGACCGGGAGACCCTGCCCTGATCTCACGCTGAGGTCCACTCCCCGCCCCCGACACTTTTCAGACCCCGCCCCAAACCCTGCCCTCGCCCCACCCCTCACCCGCCAGCGCCGAGGTGAAGCAGAAGGCGTCGTAGCGGTCGCGCATGCGGTCGCGGGGCCCGTAGCTGCGGATCCCGGGTCTGCCTCGGCCGCCGCACGGGGCGCGCGCAGTGAGCACAGGGTAGCGCACGGAGCCCTCGAGCAGCCAGCCCGCGTTACACCAGTCCAGACCCTCGGTCCACGCTGGCGGGAGACGGCGGGAGTCGGGGATGAGAGGCGTTCCAGGCAGGAGCCACACTGAGCTAGCCTGGCGCCCTCCGTCCGCCCCTGCGACAGCTCGGCGGGGCCTGGGCGGGGCTGGGTTCGGCTGCTCACCCTGGTAGAGCTGGGAGTAGGTGGCCAGGCGTCCGTCCTGCTCCTCGCACGCCTGCTTCGCCTCGTAGTAATTGAACTGGTACCGGCCCCGGCTGGGTTGGTACGGAAACACCACACCTAGGGGGTGGCGGGGAGGCTGGGGACGTCCAGCAGACGATGGTGGAGGGGGAGGAAGGGCGATGCGGCCTGGGAGAGGGAGCTGCGGTCCCCAGGGGTGCGGGGAAGATACTGGGAAGGAGCCCTGGGAGACCCCAGGCCAGGCGGCCCCGCCTGCAGAGAGGAATGGGGCGGGAGCGGAAGGGCCTCACCCTCCAGGCTCAGGGTCAGCGCCACGCTCTCGTCCTCAATGCCGTTGATGAGCTCGCAGCGGTACCGGCCCTCGTCCTCCAGGCGCACGCCCGCGATGACCAGGGAGGCGTCTAGCCGATGCCCCTTCCGCATCCTGGCGCGCCCTCCCAGCGGCCCGTACCCCCGGGCGTTCAGTCCGTTGGTGACGAGGATCAGCGTTTCCCGGAGCTCCCCGGGCTCCACCTTGCTCCAGCGCACCTTGTAGCTGGGAGGCGAGGTGCCCAGGACGCAGGGCAGCGTGGCCGTGGCCCCACGATGAGAGTGAATGACCTCGTGGATGGGGGGCAGGAGGTAGTGGGGGCCCGGGTGGGATGCTGAGCAGAGGGGGCCACAGTGGCAGGAACCCCTTGATCCTCACTGCCCCAAGTGCCCATCAGACCCTGCTCCCCAAATGCTTTCTCCAGAGCCCCTCAACCCTCTCCTCCATTGCCTTCTCAGCAATGACTTTCACTCCCTGGGTACCTGCAACAGCTGCCCTTTCCCCTTTCCCAGCCCTTGCAGTCTCCGCAAGCTTTCCCCAGATTCTGGCCTGGACTGGGGTCTTACCTGGGTCTCCTTGGGCTTTGTGGAAGATGGTGAAGGGCCAAAGAAGGAAACAGCAGAGTGTGGGGAGGGTGAGCCAGCCTGGCATGATGGAGAGTTAGCCGGGAACTGTCTGCAGGGCACGAAGGATGGGAAGTTCTCAGGACTGAGGCCAAAGGGTGGGGAAGAGCAGGGTTGGGGGTGAACTCCCATCAGAGATTCCTAGAAGGGACTGTCCAGCTGGAAGCCCCTGGGGCAGAGAAAAGGGGTTAGTGACAAAAGGACGGTGATGAGGGGAGGAAGGCAGTAACAACCCCCTTCCTCTCCCTCTCTTCTCCCTCTCTCACATCCTCTCAGCCTGCAGGTACTAATTTAGCATCTCCTCTACCTGTGCCCCTCATGACAAGTGCCACTTCCCAAGCTTGCCATCTGGACTGCCAGCGCGTCAGCGCGTCTCTAACCTCTCGCAGCACCCCATTCTCCATCTTGAAGCCAGAATCAAAACGATCTTGTCACTCTCCTGCCTTTTTTTTTGAGATCGAGTCTCACTCCATGGTCCAGGCTGGAGTGCAGTGGCATGATCATGGCTCACTGCAGCCCCTAACTTCTAAGCCCAGGTGATCCCCCCACCTCAGCCTCCTGAGTAGCTGGGAATATAGACGTGCCCACACCCAGCTAATTTTTTCTTTTTAAGGTTTCAGTAGCGACAAGGTCGTGCTGTGTTGGCAAGGCTGGTGCTGGGATTACAGCAGGCGCGAGCCACTGTGCCTGGCCTTGTCATTCTCCTGTTTGAAAGTGACTTCTGACTGCCCTGAGGATCAAATCCAATCTCACAGTCACAGCTTCCAAGGCTGTCTATAATCTAGTTGCTCCCTGCACCTCCAGCTTGGCCCCGCCTTGCCTCTTACCACTTTGGCCTCTGCAGTGTGCCCCAGACACGCTGGACTTCCGGCAGTTCCCCACACAGTCCCAGTTTGCACTCACTTCCTTTCCTTTGTGCCGGCCTTGGTTGCACAGGCCTCACCTCCTTTGGGAAACCTTTCCTCACCCCCAGTTTGCTACACTGTAGTGCACGGTCACCTGCTGAACTGGGGACTTTTTTTTTTTTTTGAGACAGGATTTCACTCTGTCACTCAGACTGGAGTGCAGTGGCATGATCGTGGCTTAGGGAAGCCTCCCCCTCCCAGGCTCAAGCCATCCTCCCACCTCAGCCTCCCGGGTAGCCGGGACTACTGGCACACACCACCACATCCCACTAATTTTTTTTCTTTTGCATTTTTTGTAGAGATGGAGTTTCCACATGTTGCCCAGGCTGTTCTTCAACTCCTGGGCTCAAGTAATCCTTCTGCCTTGGCCTCCCAGAATGCTGGGATTACAAGCCTGAGCCACCGCACCCAGCCAGCAGTTTTTGTCTTGCAAGTACTCTTACTAGCACCTAAATTTAACAGTGTGAATTTGAACATAATACATATGCATATATAGACTATATCAAGGAGGTTCTCCAGAAACTATGAAGTTAAAAAATATAAAATTATAAAGTTATTTTTTAAAACTACTTTAAATGCAATTATCTATTTCAGTACAGTGGTTGATGCCCCTCCTCTTTTTTTATTTTTATTTTTATTTTTTAAAGAGACAGGATCTTACTATGTTGCCCAGGTTGGCCTCCAACTCCTGGGCTCAAGCAATCTTCCCACCTCAGCCTCCCAAGTAGCTGAACTACAGGTCTGAGCCACTGCATTCAGCTCCTCTTTTATTGTATCATTCTTATCACCTTGACCTTTTAAAAAAAAATGAACTGGGTCGGGCATGGTGGCTCATCCCTGTAATCCCAACACTTTGGAAGGCCCAGGCAGGTGGATCACTTAAGGTCAGGAGCTCAAGATCAGCGTGGCCAACATGGTGAAACCCCATCTCTATTAAAAATACAAAACGTAGCTGGGCGTGGTGGCATGCACCTGTAGTCCCAGCTACTCAGGAGGCTGAGGCAGGAGAATCGTTTGAACCCAGGAGACGGAGGCTGCAGTGAGCCAAGATCGTCCCACTGCATTCCAGCCTGGGGGGTAGAGCAAGAACCTGTCTCCGAGAAAATAAAAAAATTGACTGAAGACTTCTTGACTTCACTGCATTTATTTTCCAAATCTGGCTCCTCCATTTCGTAATTGCATGACTATGCATAAATTACTTATCACGCATAAGTTACTTAACCTCTCTCTGCCTCAGGGTCCTCATCAGTGAAATGTGGGGAATGACAGCACACCTACCTCACTGAGTGGTTGTGAGGATTAAGTGAACTGAGATATGCAAAATGCTTGAAATCGTTTCTGGAATGTAATAAGTGCTCTGTATGTGTTAGCTGCTATCTCCAGTTCCCAGCACAGTTTCTGGCACATAGTAGGTGATAAATAAGTGCCTGTGGTTTAATGAATGTACTTACATTAAAGACTCATGGGGAGGCAGGATGGGGAATGGAGAGAAGGAGGAAGCACCCAAAACCTCACTCTTGTCCCCCAGGCTGGAGTGCAATGGCATGGTCTCGGCTCGCTGCAACCTCCGCCTCCCAGGTTCAAGCCATTGTCCTGCCTCAGCCTCCCAAGGAGCCGGGATTACAGGTCCCTGCCACCACACCTGGCTAATTTTTGCAATTTTAGTAGAGACGGGGTTTCACCATGTTGGCCAGGCTGGTCTTGAACTCCTGACCTCAAGTGATCTGCCCACCTCAGCCTCCCAAAGTGCTGAGATTACAGGCATAGTCGTTGCGCTCGGCCACATGTGTATTTTTATATTTCCTCTTCCCAGCAATCCTCTGAGGCAGAAACAATTATAAACCCCATTGTACACCTGCTGAAACAAAAGTTCACACATTTTAGGAAATGAGGTCACACAGCTAGTAAGAGGAAGGGTTTGCTGGGATTTGAATCCAGATCTGACAGTGAGGCTCGAGCACTTAGTCACTGATCTATATTTCTGTATTTCAAAACAGGTGCACATGCTCTTCATACCCCCTAACAGAAAATGAGAGAGTAGTCAGCAGCCCATTGCCTACCTGGTCTCTTCACAGAGATGGAGGGAGCAGTGCTTAGCAGCTTTTTGTCTTGCTTGAGGAAGAGGTTCTGGAAGAAGCTGTTGCCAGGCTCCTGGGAGTTCCAAGCACCTTAAAACCCTGGGACTTGAGCACCTGATCAACACAGTTTCTCCTTTTGCACCTTTGAGGAAAAGCTTCCATCCTGTGCTCAAAGCAGCAGCCAAGGTGCTAAGAACGACCCCCCACCCCCATCAGTCCACTCAGCCCTGTTAAGTGACCTGTGTCCAGCCCTGTGACTGTATCTGTGGAAAGCACTATCCTGGGACCAGGGGAAGATGTTAGGCTTGGGATGAGGGCTGGGAACCCATGAAGGGGAATAGAATAAAGGGGGCAACCCAGGCATGAGGACCTGGAAGAGTGCAGAGAGTGAGGTGCTTCATCGTTTCTCGATGCCTTTAGACCAGAGAGGGGTAGATTGATCGGTGGATACGGAGGTGTTGGACTGATGGGGATGGGGATGAACTCTAAATGAGGCTCAAAGATCCGTAACTGCCAAGCTCCGGCTGCCTCCTTTTCCATATGCCCCTCATCTAAGCGGCACCCCCATCTCCCCTCGCCCCACAAGAGTACTCACCTCTGCCCTCTGGTGCCTGATGCGCATTGCCTTTGCGAACGGACTCAGGTGGGAACCATCCAGGACTTCCAGCTGCTTCAGGAAACCTGACCTCTTCTGTACAGCCCCGTCTGTCTGTCTATCCCTTCCTTCTCAGTCCCCACCCCATCGGAAGCACAATTTCCCATTGTCTCTGTCTTTTCCCCTATTGTTGAATAACAGGGCCCCTTTCTTTATTCTGTGGGTAATGGCAATGAAATGTCAACAGCTGGGGATGTGGGATGCAGGACCGGCTGGCACATACCACCGGAAAAGGGCCTGGGTGGGGGGCGGGCTCAGAACAGGAATTGACGTCCCCAAGAGTAGAGAATAGGGTGAGGGGCAGAAACGGATGGTGGAAAGGTTGAAATGCAATCTCTCTCAATACTTCAAACTACAGGGCTCTAAAGGGATTTTGTCTGGGGCCAGGGGAAAGGCTGGGCTCCATGACGGCAGAGGGAGTGGCTAGCATTGCAACAGGAGAGATGGAGACTAGACAGGAAGGAGGACTTTTCTGTCCTTGGGGAGGAACATGAGAATTTCTGAGGATAGCAGGACTTTGGAAAGCTCTCCAAAAGAGAGGTTATCTTATTGCTTCCCTAATTTTCTGCCTCTTCACTCAGCACAAATAGATAACCTTTTAAAATTACTCAGACAGGGGTCCTTAATCTTCCTAGATGGAAATTCATTTTCTCTAAAGTCCTTTTTTTTTTTTTTTTTTTAAAGAGACAGGTGTCTCCATCTGTTGCCCAAGCAGGAGAGCATGGCCCAATCATAGCTCACTGCAGCCTCAAACCCCAGGCTCAAGTGATCTTCCCGCCTTCGCCCCAAAATTAGCTAGGACTACAAGTGTGCACCACCACACCCGGCTAATTAATTTTTTTTTTTTTGAGACAGAGTCTGGCTCTGTCGCCAGGCTGGAGTGCATTGGTGCAATCTTGGCTCACTGAAACCTCTGCCTCCCGGATCCAAGCCATCCTCCTCTCACCTCAGCCTTCTGAGTAGCTGGAACTACAGGTGTGTGCCACCATGCCCATCTAATTTTTGTATTTTGCTAGAGATGGAGTTTCACCAAGTTGCCCAGGCTAGTCTTGAACTCCTGGCCTCAAGCAATCCACCTGCCTTGGCCTCCCAAAGTGCTAGGATTACAGGCATAAGCCACCGTGACCGGCCTAATGAAGTCCATTTTAAAAACTTTCCCATTGAGGCATCATTTACATACAAAAAAGTGCATGGAAATTATGTGTACAGGTAAATGAATTTTTATCTGTGTACATATGATGTACACACGTAAAAACCCACCAGGTCAAGATACAGAACATTTCCAACAAGGCTGAATAGGCCCAATTGTGTTTTGTTTTCTATCAATGCAGAGGGAGGATTCCCTCCACCTGCCCCTGTAAATAGCCATTTAAAAATGTTTTGAGCTTTAAGTTGCATTGTAGCCTTATTTTCTCTCTGTTGAGCAGCCCCATTGAAGTAACTTTGCATTATTAAAAATAAGAAATTTCATGTTCTGCAAGTTAAAAATAAAAAAAAAAAAAAAAAAAAGAGAGAGAGAGTCTGGGCACTATGACTCATGCCTGTAATCCCAGCACTTTGGGAGGCCAAAGTGGGTGGAGCACCTGAGGTCAGGAGTTCGAGACCAGCCTGGCCAGCATGGTGAAACTCTGCCACTACTAAAAATACAAAAATTAGCCAGGCGTGGTGGTATGCGCCTGTAATTCCAGCTCTCAGGAGGCCTGAGGTGGGAGAATCACTTAAACCCAGGAGACAGAGGTTGCAGTGAGCTAAGATAGCGCCACTGCACTCCAGCCTGGGCAACAGAGTGAAACAGAGTGAGACTCCATCTCAAAAAAAAAAAAGAACCATCCCCTTTCAGAACCGGAGGAGACCTCAGGATGCTGAACATTTACTAGAGGAGGAGACAGAGGGGATGGAGAGGAAGGTGGCTTGCCCCAAATCACACACAGTGGTTGAGTCAAACCTAGAAGTTTCTGCTTTTCCCACTAATCCTCTTCTGCCTCTCTCCTTGGCTGTCCAGTTCAGACAAGTTCCAGGTTTTCACTTGGGCCATATCTAATAAGAGGAAGCCCACCCTGAATATCTATATTTTTTTCTTTTTTTGAGACTGGGTCTCATTCTGACACCCAGGCTGGAGTGCAGTGATGTGATCACAGCGGACTGCAGCCTTGACCTCCCAGGCTCAAATGATCCCTCCCACTTCAGCCTCTCGAGTAGCTTGGTGCACAATGTGCACCACCACACCGGCTAAATTTTTAAAATTATTTGTAAAGACAGGGCCTCCCTATCCTGCTCAGGCTGCTCTCGAACCTCTGGACTCAAGTGACCCTCCCCCCTTGGCCTCCCAAAGTGCTGGGATTACAGGCATGAGCCACTGCCCCCGGCCAACTATACTCTTGAGAGATTTGATTGACTATCTTTTCCCTATCTACTCCGTCCCTGTTCTTAAGCGCTTCCCTCCTCCTCCCACGACTGTCTCTCTCATGGGAGAAGACAAATAGCCCCCTGTCTCCTTGGACAGGACACCCCGATCCAGAGCATCTGATTGGCTTCCTCCCAACTCAAACAAACAGCCTCCGGCAGAGGGAGGAGTAGATATAAATGGCCCCACAGCGTGGGGGCCACTGCGTCCATTCCCAGGCTCGTTCTTTACTGCTCCTTTCTCCACAAATCACTTTTGAACTGTGGCTTGGAAGTCTCTGGTATGTAAATCCATAAAAGGCTGGACTGGGAGGAAAGCCTAGAACTATTTGATAGATGCAAAAACAACCCATTAAGGATAGAATGAGAAAGGAACAGACAGGATACATATAATGAATAGCTAAACTGTGTTTAGTTTCCTCAAGGTCACTTTCATTCTCAGTTTCCCCCCAGACGCTAAAACAGGAGTGGAGTGAGAAGACTGAGACAGATGGGGTCTCCTCACTGACGCAGCATCTCTGCAGAGGGGCTCTGACAGTCCTGTGCCTACTGACCAGGGTGTGGTGCCGTGATTCCACACAAGCACGGAGTCCTGACATCTCCTTCTCTCTCTTCTTTTTAAATAATTTTTTTTTCTGTTTTCTCAGGCCCATATTGGCTGACCGACTTCTCCTTCTCTAACACCCACACTCAGCTTCTTCCCTCCAAGTGGGTTTAGCTGGCCAGTTTTCCTGACCCCAGGTGATGGCAAGTGTGGCCCCAGTTTATGACTAGGCTGAAAGGGTTGGCAAGAGACGCTTTAGGGAGGACTTTAAAAGCCATGGCTGTCTCTGGTCTTTCTCTTTCTTACATTTTTTAAATAAAACTTTTTTTTTAAGAGACAAGTTCTCCTCTAAAAATTTTTTCAAGAGATGTGATCTGCCTCTGTAGCCCAAAACTGCAGTACAGCGGCATGATCATTGCTCACTGCAGCCTCAAACATCTGGGTTCAAGTGATTCTCCTGCCTCCCGTCCTGATTAGCTGTGACTACAGGCAGGCACCCCATCCCTGGCTCTCCAGCATTTTTCCAGGGCCAAAAGGCAGCAACACTGAACTCAGCCTGGTGCCTTATTTGGGCTCTCACCTAGATTCTACTCCTGGCCACCTACAGAGGCCTGGGGTATGCGAGGCACACTGCGCAGAGCATGCGAGGTAGACTCTGCAGTACAAACCTCCACAGCGACTGGACATAGGAGAACTTCTATTAGAGGACAGGAGGCTTGGGTTCCACTTACAGTTCTACCACTGTGTCACCTTGGGTAAGGGCTTCGCCACTGGGCCTGTTTCTTCATCTGCACAGTGGAAACTCAATCCCACTTAAATTATTTTCTGAAGGGCCTCAGTGTGCAGAGACACAGAAGCAAATGACCTAATGAAGCTCCTGACTGTATGAAGTTCTCGGTCAAATGGAGTAGTACCTCCTCTGCCCATCTCAGAGGTAGATGAGGGTAAGGTAAAATAGTGGAAGGCACAAGGAACAGTAAAAGTCAAGAAACTGCTTGCAAAGTTACCAAGATATACAATTAGATTTTACTTATTAATGATCATGTCACTTGTCACTCTGTTTATAACCATCAGTCCACTGCTGATATTCAAGTAGACCATTTAAACTGTGTTTTTGCTCAACTACCCCTGCAAATGTCTCAAGATCTTGACTCTTTTTTTTTGAACTTAGAACAATTCTAAGATCTTGACTCTTTATTTTCTTAGTCCATCTTATTCTCCCAGGCCTCAAAGCTTGCTGTCTCAGGTCCCTGCTTCTCTTCTCGTTCTGGCCAGTCTAGGCGGGGTCTGGCTTTGGTTTGTACAGATTCTCACTACCAACCTCATATTGGTCAAACAAACCCAGAAGGAAGAAGATCTGCAAGTATTAATCAACCATTCTCAGACCAAGATTAGAATAATTTAAAAAAGTGAACCTGTCTTATAGCTCTATATTCCTTCATGTGGGAGAAATAAATTCTATCACAGTATTATTATTCCCATTTCATAGACTAGGAAACTGATGCCCAGAAAGGGTAAGTTAGTATCTTGTCCCAGTTCATACACTAAGTAACCCAGGTAGCTTATCTTCAAAGCTAGCTGAGTTCTTCTTTGCTGTCAAAGAATAATTTCTGGAAACTTGGAAAAGGTAAAATGAGGATTTTTCGGTTTCTTGTTTTTGTTTTTTTGATATCACATTAGAGCATTTTCTTTTCTTCTTTTCTTTTCTTCTTTTCTTTTCTTTTATTTTTTTGAGATGGAATCTTGCTCTTTGACTCAGGCTAAAGTGCAATGGCCAGATCTCGGCTCACTGCAACCTCTGCCTCCTGGGTTCAAGCAATTCTCCTATCTCAGCCTCCCAAGTAGCTAGGATTACAGGCATGCGCCAACACACCCAGCTAATTTTTTTTTAATTTTTATTTATTTATTCATTTTGAGATGGAGTCTCACTCTGTCAGCCAGGCTGGAATGCAGTGGCACGATCTTGGCTCACTGCAACCTCTGCCTCCCAGGTTCAAGCAATTCTCTGCCTTAACCTCCTGAGTAGCTGGGATTACAGACATCCGACACCATGCCCAGCTAATTTTTGCATTTTTAGTAAAGACAAGGTCTCATCATCTTGGCCGGCCTGGTCTTGAACTCCTGACCTCGTGATCCACCTGCCTCGGCCTCCCAAAGTGCTGAGATTACAGGCATGAGCCACCGCGCCCAGCCATTTTTTTGTATTTTTAGTAGATTCTGGGCTTCACCACGTTGGCCAGGCTGATCTCAAACTCCTGACTTCAAGTGATCCATCTGCCTCAGCCTCTCAAAGTGTTGGGATTACAGTCATGACCCACTACACCTGGCCTACAGCCTTTTCTAATAAGCTTGCTTGACACTCGTCTGACTCTCCCAGGGAATGTGACTTTGTTGTCATAGGACATTTGATAAATAATCTACAACTTACAAATGCACAGACATTTATAGTTGTGTCGGGTAAAAGCTAACCTGCAGAAGTTGATAAAATGATAGGGTTTTATTGCCCAATTGGGAAGTTAACCACAAGGGGGTTTTGGTTTTACTGTCCTAGAAAGTTAACCAGTCCTACATCTAAATTATCAATCTAATGTTGACAATTCTTTTCTTTTTTTTTGAGACAGAGTCTCGCTTCGTTGCCCAGACTGGAGTGCAGTAGCATGATCTCGAGGTCATGCATCAAGAATCTCTTGCCTCAGCCTCTCGAGTAGCTGGGATTACAGGAGCCCACCACCACACCCAGATAAATTTTTTGTATTTCCAGTAGATAGCGGGGCTTCACCGTGTTAGCCAGGCTGGTCTCAAACTCCTGACCTCGTGATCCACCTGCCTTGGCGTCCCAAAGTGCTGGGATTACAGGCATGAGCCACCATTCCCAGCCTGACAATTATTTTCTTTTTTTTTTGAAGTGTTGGAATTTTTTTTTTTTTAATTACATTTTAGGTTTTGGGGTACATGTGAAGAACATACAATATTGTTGCATAGGTACACACGTGGCAGTGTAATTTGTTGCCTTCCTCCCCTTCACCTATATCTGGCATTTCTCCCCATGCTATCTCCCCACACCTCCCCACCCCCCACTGTCCCTCCCTATTTTCTTATTGACTGTTTAAATTCCTGTTTCTTGGGCCGGGCACAGTGGCTTACCCCTGTAATCCCAGCACTTTGGGAGGCTGATGCAGGTGGATCATGAGGACAGGAGATCGAAATAATTCTGGCAAACATGGTGAAGGCCTGTCTCTACTAAACAATATAAAAAACTATCCAGATGTGGTGGCGCACACCTGTAGTCCCAGCTACTCAGGAGGCTGAGGCAGGGGAACTGTTTGAACCAGGGAGGTGGAGGTTGCAGTGAGCTGAGATCATGCCACTGCACTCCAGCCTGGCAACAGAGCAAGACTCCGTCTCAAAAAAAAAAAAAAAAAAAAAAAAATTCCTGTTTCTAAAATGCTCCTCCAAGCAGCTCTTTTGTCTCCTTATTTGTTCCTTCATTAATGAGTTAAATAAAAGGATGGCGTGAGTTAATAAAAAAGAAAAAAGCTTGAGAATTGTGTTTTTCCACTTCTCAACTTCCCTTTATTGAGGGCAACACACTAGCACCCTCAACTTCCCTTTAATAAATCCACTGGCAGAACTACTGCAAGAGTTCCTAGGGAGCTAAAACTCTTGGAAGGATAGGACCACTTTGTATCTCCAGCTATGGACTCCAAGAGGAAGTGGCCATTATCAGCAAGACTCCCCTGCAAGGCCTTCTCGTAGCTAAGGACATCCTTTGCTCTTTGCTGCTCCTGTGGGCCACCATTTCCTGCTCCTCAGTCCCACTAGCAACCTCAAAGACACTTTAGGTGCACCCATTTGTGCTTCCTCCGGGGAGGCTTTCCTTAACAAAAACAAGAAGCAGGAGCCAGGCACAGTGACAGGTACCTGTGGTCCCAGCTACTCCGGAGGCTGAGGCAGGAGAAATGGTGACATGTAATAAGGCAGACAGCCAGCAGGTGGGGCGAGACGGTTGCATCTCCACCGCTGAGGGCCCCTGCAGCGTTCTGGGCGCTGCACCTGGCTCAGGTCTTGTGCACGTTTGAGGGATCACCAGGTGTCGTGTGGGTTTGGTGTACAGATTATTTTTCAATATGTAAAGGTATTACTTTTGTTTCATTAGAAACAGATAAAAATTGTTAAGTAAGTGGAATGTGTCTTTCATATGTGTATGGATTTTATGTCTTCTTAAAAAATTAGGTGGTTGAGCCCAGTGGCTCACACCTGTAATCCCAGGGCTTTGTGGGGCTGAGATGGATGGATCTCTTGAACTTAGGAGCTTGAGATCAGCCTGGGCAACATGGTGAAACCCCATCTCTACAAAAAAATACAAAAATTAGCTGGGCATGGTGGCACACGCCTGCAATCCCAGCAACTTGTGAGGCTGAGATGGGAGGATCACATGAGCCTAGAGAGGTCGAGGCTGCAGTAAGCTATGATGGCACCACTGAACTCCAGCCTGGGCCAGAGTGAGACCCTAAAAAAAACAAAACAAACAAACAAAAAAAACCAGCATTTTGGGAGGCTGAGTGGGCAGATCCCTTGAGGTCAGGAGTTCAAGACCAGGCTGGCCAACATGTTGAAACCCCATCTCTACTAAAAACACAAAAATTAGCTGGATGTGGTGGCAGGTGCCTGTAATCCCAGTTGCTCGGGAGGCTGAGGCAGGAGAAGCATTTGAACCTGGGCAGAGGTTGCAGTGAGTCTCGAACAACTGCACTGCAGCCCAGGAGACAGAGTGAGGCTCACTCTCAAAAAAAAAAAAAAAAGAAAAAGAAAAATATTATTCAATGACACTTGTCAAAGCATGGTAAGGCGACTTTATTCAGGACCATTGAGATAGGTATAGGGACCACGGCAATGGGATTTTGCAGTGGGAGAGAATGAGAAATTGGGCTCAACTCTCAATACAGCATGGGAAGTGGGAATTTATAAGGAAGGTGGAGGGTGGCGGTCAGTAGATGGGAAATTATTAAGAGAAAACACCAGGGATAAAGGGGATTTGTGCTAAAACTTTACAAGATTCTTGCCAAAGACAGGCTTGGGTAATCAGATATCACTGGATGGCTGGTGAAGGATGAGGAACCTGATCAGATATCAAGGGTGAACAGGTATCAAGAGTAGAGGGCTTAGGATGGGCGCAGCGGCTCACTCCTGTAATCCTAGCACTTTGGGAGGCCGAGGCAGGAGGAATGCTTGAGCCCAGGAGTTGGAGACCAGTCTGAGCAACATGGTGAAACCCCATCTCCACAAAAAATACAAAAATTAGCCAGGTGTGGTGGGCCATGCCTGTGGTCCCAGCTACTCAGGAGGCTGAGGTAGAAGGATTACTTGAGTCCAGCAGGTTGAGGCTGCAGGAAGCCATGATCTCACCACTGCACTCCAGCCTGGGCAACAGAGAAAGACACTATCCCAAAAACAAAACAAAACAGAATGGGGGGCTTCATGCTAAATTAACTTAACAAGATTCTTTCCTTTTTTTTTTTTTTTTTTTTGAGACAGTCTCACTGTGTCACCTAGGCTGGAGCATAGTGGCACAACCACAGCTCACTGCAGCCTTGACTTCTCAGGCTCAAACAGTTCTCCCACCTCCCAAGTAACTGGGACTATGGGCGTGGGCCACCATACTCGGTCACTTTTTAGATTTTAATTACCTTTTTTTTTTTTTGAGACAGAGTTTTGCTCTTTTGCCCAAGCTGGAGTGAGGTGGCGTGGTCTCGGCTCACTGCAACCTCTGCCTCCTGGGTTCAAGTGATTCTCCTGCCTCAGCCTCCCGAGTTGGTGGGATTATAGGCACCGGCCACCATGCCAGCTAATTTTCGTATTTTTAGTAGAGATGGGGTTTCACCATGTTGGCCAGGCTTGTCTCGAACTCCTGACCTCAGGTGATCCACCCACCCTGGCCTCCCAAAGTGCTAGGATTACAGGCATGCGTGAGCCACTGCACTCAGCTAATTTTTATTTTTAGTAGAGACGATGTCTTACTATGTTGCCCAGGCTAGTCCCAAACTCCTGAGCTCAAGTGATCCTCCTGCCTTGGCCTCCCAAAGCACTGGGATTATAGGCATGAGTCACTGTGTGCAGCCAATACCATTTGTTGAAAAGACTATCCTTTCTCCGTTGAACTGTTTTGGCACTTTTATTCAAAATCAATTGCCCATAAACGTATGGGTTTATTTCTGGATTCTCAATTCCATTCCAGTGATCTATATGTCTATTCTCTTTGAAAACCACAAAATCTGTAGCTTTGTAGTAAGTTTTGAAATCAGGAAGTGTAAGTCCTACAACTTTGTTCCTTTTAAAGCCTGTTATGGCTATTCTGGGCCCTTTGCATTTCTTTTCTCTATCTTTCTCTCTTTTTTTTTTTTTTTTTTTTTTGAGACAGAGTCTCACTCTGTCACCCAGGCTGGAATGCAATGGCATGATCTCGGCTCACTGCAATTTTCACCTCCCAGGTTCAAGCGATTCTCATACCTCAGCCTCCCAAATAGCTAGGATTACAGACTTGCCACCATGCCTGGCTAATTTTTGTATTTTAGTATTTTTTTTTTAAAGATGGGGTTTCACCATGATGGCCAGGCTGGTCTTGAACTCCTGACCTCAGGTGATCAACCCACCTCAGCCTCCCAAAGTCCTAGGATTACAGGTGTGAGCCACTGTGCCCAGCCAATTTTTGTATTTTTAGTAGAGATGGGGTTTCACCATATTGTCCAGGCTGGTCTTGAACTCCTGACTTCAGGTGATCCTCCTGCTTCTGCCTCCCAAAGTGCTGGGATTACAGGTGTTAGCGACTGAGCCCAGTCAGTCCTTTGCATTTCTATATGAATCCTAGGATAAGCTTGTTGATTTATGCAAAAAAAAAAAAGCCAGCTGGGATTTTGATAGAGATTGTGTTGAAATTATACATTAATTTAGAGAGTATTGTCACCTTAACAATATTGTCTTCCATTTCATGAACACAGGATATCTTTCCATTTACTTAGCTCTTCTTAGTTTTTTTCAATGAGGTTTTGTAGCTTCAATGTATAAAGTTTGCACTTCTTTTGTCAAATTTATTTCTAAGTATTTTATTACTTTTGATCCTACTCCCTTTGAATTTTTAACGTAGATAGTTTCTTGCTGTAGGTAACATTTTGTATCTTCTTTCATTTCAATTATATCATAGACATGTACCCAAGCTATTAAGAATTCTTCGGCTGGGCGCAAGGGCTCATGCCTTTAATCCCAATGCTTTGGGAGGCTGAGGCAGGCGGATCACAAGGTCAAGAGATTGAGACCATCCTGGCCAAGGTCAAGAAATCGAGACCATCCTGGCCAACATGGTGAAACCCTGTTTCTACTAAAATACAAAAACTAGCTGGGCATGGTGGCGAGCACCTGTAGTCCCAGCTACTTGGGTGGCTGAGGCAGGAGAATTGCTTGAAGCCAGGAGGTGGAGGTGGCAGTGAGCTGAGCTCGCACCACTGCACTCCAGCCTGGTGGCAGAGCAAGACTTCAACTCAAAAAAAAAATTATTCAACATAATTTTTGAAGACTACACATTAGTCCATTGTATGGTTTACACTGTAATTTATTTTGCCTTCTGTCATAATTTTTATTCTTTCCAATTTTTCCATTTTATAAATATTACTGTAATAAATATTTCTATGCATCTTGTTATTTGCATTCCAGGTCATTTCTTTATAAGTATTTATGTATTCTTTTTTTCTAATAATGGCCTTTATTTCTACCCTTGTGAGGAGGTCTGAGACCCATTAAACTGCGAACTCCTTGAGACCCATTTCTCTTGCAATTCTTCATCGAGTCAGGCAGAATGGTAGGCTCAAAGACTTAGGCCAGACTAGGAATCTTCATTCAAAGAGTTATGGCCATTAAGTCTTGGGAGTGGCTGGCAAAGTGCATCACACAAAAACTCTAGGTTGGAAACGGACCTTGAGGGTTATCTCATTCAGAATTTTAAAAACTCTTATATATTACACATATATATATACACACATACACATGACCATGTATATATATGTACATACATATACATATGTATGAAATATTCTATGTAACATACTATTTTGTATATAATACACACACATATATTTTAGACAGAAGGGATAGAAGAGATGGAGAGGTGGGGAGTGTGTGGAAATTGAAGCCCTGCCTGTGGAATTTTCTCAGTGACTGCAAGACACTACGGTGAAACTCAAGTTTGTCCGTAATTGGTGTCTCACCATGTCGCCCAGGCAGGCGGGTCTCAAATTCCTGGGCTCAAGCTATCTGCCTGTCTTGGTTTTCCAAAGTGCTGGGATTACAGGCATGAGCCACCACGCCTCGCCCATCCTGCATCTTTCTCCAAGTCTCACTGGCCATGTCCTCCATCCAATCCCACTCAAGGTCCCAACTTTCCCAGGCTAGACTGGGTGTTACCCAAAATCAAGACCTGTGACTTATGTATCTTTGTATCCCCCACTACCAAAGGGACAAGTTCTGGCACACAGTGGTACCGAGAACCAGCTCGGTCGGGAGACGCCCATCCAGGCAGCGCTGAAGGTATCTGAGAGGCAGACACCCAGAGAGCACAACAGAGTGACCTATCCTGGGGACCAACAGCCTGAAAGCCTGCTGGGCTGACAGCTCTCCAAACTAAAGGCCCCGAGCAGATTCTCATCCACGCATTTAGTTGCTCTTTGACAGGTGATTCTTATTAATACACAGGTGCTCTACATTTACACATAACTCAAGAATATACCAAGGAGGCAGCTGTTACACGCCTACCACTAATTACAAACTAAAAGGTATCCTTCTCAGAGGATCCATGGGGGCAGGGTAAACTTAATGTTTCTCAACACAGTGGTAAGTCAAAAAGTGTTTGATGAGGCCAATCGTGGTGGCTTATGCCTGTAATCCCACCATTTTGGGAGGCCGAGGCGTGTGTATTATTTGAGGCCAGGAGTTGGAGACCAGCTTGGGCAACGTGGCAAGACCCCTTCTCTACAAAAAATACAAAATTTAGCTAGGAGTGGTGGTGCATGCCTGTGGTCCCAGCTACTCAGGAGGCTGAGGTGGGAGGATCACTTGAGCCCAGGAGGCAGTGGTGGCAGTGAGCCGAGATTGTGCCACTGCACTCGTCTGGCCGACAGAGAGAGGCCCTGTCTCGAGGGGAAAAAAAGTGCTTGATGAACCTATTGAGATGTCTAGTCTCTAGGCTTGTATAAATAACTGTTCCTGTGAAGGCAGAGTATTCACGAGTATTCAACCCTGCAAAATCAGGACACAGAATAGCCATCACCTATTCCGCCTCCATGAATTTCTCAAGCTACTCTTGATGCTTCCCTGGAGTTTTGCTTCCTGGCCGGGCGTGGTGGCTCACGCCTGTAATCCAAGCACTTTGGAGGCCAAGGCGGGCGGATCACCTGAGGTCGGGAGTTCAAGACCAGCCTGACCAACATGGTGAAACCCCGTCTTAAAAAAAAAAAAAAAGTTTGGCTTCCTGATATTTGTACCCGGGACTTGCTCAGTGTAGGACATACAGCATTTCTTGGCATCCTGAGAGGGCTAGTTAGTACTGATAGTCCCTTGGCTGGTCAAGGATTGCACGCATGAGGCAAATCCTTGAGCCTCTGAACCTCCGAAATGGGCACGCTCCGGGTCCCAGTTTCTACGGCAACCATACAGGCAAGTTGGCCTACGCAGTTTTCTCTCGGGAGGACCGTGATTTTCGTTCCCGCGGACGTCTCTATGGTTTCTACAGCCTAGAAGGAACAACATGGCATTTCCGGGAAGATGGCGGCGCACAAGTCAGGTTTGACACGTTTCCGCGGAGAGGACCCGGCAATGACGGTAAGGGACTCTCTTCCCCGAACGGTGGTAGTCGGAGCCCGGGCTTAGTAGCAAATATAGGAGGAGAGGAGTATTTTTATCTAGTGGCACTGTGGTAGGAGGTTAGAATTTAGACATCAAGAGCAAGGAGGTCTAGGGAAAGTGCAGCCGGCTCTTTCGGACTGCTGTAAGACGAGTGGACCTGGTGCCACTTCTGAAAACGCAGACTGTAGAGGGGACAGTGCTCAAAGTGTGATCACAGCTTTCAGAAACACTGGGGTGCACAGCTTCTGTCCAGTTCCATTGAAAATTCGTTAAAGCCATTCCCACTCATTCATTTCAACAAATAATGATTGAATGCACGCTGCGTTACCCGCTCTGGAGTTGCGGAATAAAGCTGGTCTCTTACTTCCAGAGCATGTAGTTCTCAATTACTGCGACAAGGGTAGGCTGTGGTCTTACAGGAGAAAGCACAAAAAGCTTGGGACTGAAGAGTGTAATGATGAAGAACATCAGTTCTTGCCCTGGCACCGTGGCTCACGGCTGTAATCCCAGCATTCTGGGAGGTTCAGTCAGGTGGATCACCGGAGGTCAGGAGTTCAAGACCAGCCTGGCCAACATGGTGAAACCCCATCTCTACTAAAAATACAAAAATTAACCGGGCATGGTGGCACACGTCTGTAGTCACAGTTATTCGAGAGGCTGGGGCAGGAGAATCGCTTCAAGCTGGGAGGCAGAAGTTGCAGTAAGCCAAGATCACACTATTGCACTCCAGCCTGGGGGACAGAATGGGACTCCAAAAGGAAGGAGGAAAGGAGGGAAGGAGGGAGGGAGGGAGGGAGGGAGGGAGAGAGAGAGAGAGAGAGAAGAGAGAAAGAGAGAAAAGAAAGGAAAGAAAGAAAGAAAGAGGACCACTTTGGAGTCAGGCGACATGGGCTTATATTCTAGCTCTATCGTTTAATTCCAGCTCCATTATTTACTAGCCACGTAACCTTAGGCAAGAAACCCAGGCCTTGTTTTCCTCATTTGTAAAATAATAATAATATTTATCTCACAGGACTATCAAGATTAAATGAGTTAAGCCCAGGCATGGTAGCTCACAGCTGTAATTCCAGCATTTTGGAAAGCAGAGATAGGCAGATCGCTTGAGCCCAGGAGTTAGAGAGCAGCCTGGACAACATG
The DNA here is from genome assembly GCA_004027715.1 of Plecturocebus donacophilus. NCBI lineage: Eukaryota > Metazoa > Chordata > Mammalia > Primates > Pitheciidae > Plecturocebus > Plecturocebus donacophilus. The sequence goes on along the minus strand of PVKP010029682.1, from coordinate 7,288 downwards.
GCAAAACCCTGTATGTATAAAAGCAAAAATTAGCCAGGTGTGGCAGCATGTGCCTGTGGTCCCAGCTACGCGGGAGGCTGAGATGGGAGGATTGCTTGAGCCCGGGAGTTTGAGGCTGCAATGAGCCATGATTGTACCACTGCACTCCATCCAGCCTGGGTGACAGAGTGACCCTGTCTCCAAAAAAAAAAAAAAAAAAAAATTGACTTAATATGACAATGTGTCAATATATATAATCTACCTCTTATGCAGTAAGTGCTCTATAAGAATGCTCTTCCTAATCTGGACACTTTCAAAAGGGAAACTCCAGCCAGACTGAAATACAGCAGTGGTGTCGGAGAAGTGTGTAGTCGCCACACCAAGACGACAGTGTAAATGCTGAAGCATAAGTACAGGATCTGGTCTCAACCAAGTACCATTATCTTATGACTCAGGTTAATAAGCACCTCATTAGGTTTGTGTTTACAAGGTAATATATTTTGGGAGATACTGTGTAAAGAGTATAGATTTACTGTGTAGAGTATAGATTCTGCAGACAAGCTGCCTGGGCTTGAATTCTACATGTTACCTGTGTGACTTGAAGTCACGTAACCTCTTTAAGCCTTACTTTACTCATTTGTAAAATAGGCTAATATTTCCCTGAATGGGCTGGGAAGATTAAATGAAATAATCTTTGTAAAGTCTTAGCACATCCTGGCATGTGGTGGGCACACCATAAATGTAGGTATCAGAATTGAGACACCATTCCTCCTTGACTTCTCCATATGTTGGTGTCTCTGTAGCCAGATAGGGAGCTCCCCAAAGACTAGATTACAAACGTGTAATCCTCTGTCTCGATTACAAACATGAACCACTGCACCTGGCTGCTTTCTTCTTTTTATAAGAGAGGGTCTTGCTCTACTGCCCAGGCTGGACTCAAGCAATCCCAGCTCAGTCCCAGCTACCTCCCACATAGCTGGGACTACAGGTGTGTTCCACTGTACCAGACTAGCAGAGAATTCTTAAGCAGTCAGGATGGAACTGATGGCTGTTTGGGCACTTTCTCCTTTCTTCTTAAAAGGATGATATCACCTCTTCTTCTCTGGTGAGAGTCTGAGGATAGAGACTCTCCTATTCATTCTCACCATGAATGTCACCCCAGAGGTCAAGAGTCGTGGGATGAAGTTTGCTGAGGAGCAGCTGCTAAAGCATGGATGGACTCAAGGTGATCCCTATGGGGCCTCTTCCACATCCCCCAACTCCCTGCTACCTTCTGCACAGGGGAGAGGCATCGTCCTGGATTACCTCCCATGTGGTCCATTTAATTAAAGGAGGAAAAGGGAAATTTGCAGAAGAAAATTTCTGACTTTCCCAGAAAAGGGAAGAATCGAAGAAATTTGACAGTGGATAATAAGTAGTTAGGAGGACTAGGGGAGGGAAGAAGAGACATGGCCTCTCCCAAAAGAATTATGAAGGAAGAGATAGTTCAGACTCACACAAAGGCAGGGAACTATATGGAGTGGTACTAGAAAGAAAGGAGCTGGAAGGGCTGCTGAGAGGTACAGAGTATACCCTAGTGTCAGGTATCTGGAATGGCAAGAGGCACATGTAGGGGGTGCCTTGTGAGGGCCGACGGCAGGCAGAATAAGCCAAGTTACTCACTGTCCTCTGCAGGCAAAGGCCTCGGCCGGAAGGAAAATGGTATCACCCAGGCCCTCAGGGTGACGCTGAAGCAAGACACTCATGGGGTAAGAATGGGTAGGCTGAGGGAGGTTAGCATGCTGAGAGAGGGCGCCCTTGAGGGCAGGTGAAGCAGGCACTCAGAGCTCATACATATTCCCCTGGCAGGTAGGACATGACCCTGCCAAGGAGTTCACAAACCACTGGTGGAGTGAGCTCTTCAACAAGACTGCGGCCAACTTGGTAGTGGAAACTGGGCAGGTATGAGCTCTTGATAGATGGGCACACGAAACAGGGCCTGGGACCTGTGGGGTGGGCAGGCAGTCACAGTATGTCACCCACTCACTGGTACTGATCATTCTCTACAGGATGGAGTACAGATAAGGAGCCTTTCTAAGGAGACCACCCGTAATAATCATCCCAAGCCCAACCTGCTGTATCAGAAGTTTGTGAAGGTATTAGAGGCTGTGGGTGACAGAGTCCATCCTTTTCTCTTCCCTGGTCTCCCTGGGGCCTGAACAGTTGCCTTGTATGCCTTATCAATTCTCAGGCCTTTCCCATCATAGTGGGATCCTGTGGCCAGCCTTGCTATTGCTTACTTAAGACCACCCAGACCCTGACACAGGAATTGAGATCTTCAGGTTCCATGGATCCTGCCATCTGTTAAGGGAGCAATAATAGGGAGTGGGAGGTAGGGTACAGTCTCTCAAGTCAGGAGCTGCCAATCTTGGGGGGGCCAGGGGACATCTAATTCAAAGGACCTAGAAGCCAGAGGAGACCTGAGAGATTATCTGAACCATCCCTGCTTTGCAGATGTGGCTAAAAGGGTAAAAAGTGGTTTGCTGAAGAGTCCATAGCAGGCTAGTAATGGCAAACAGGACCGGAACCCAGGTCTCAAGACCTCCCCTTTCTACTATACCAATAGAAGGAAGCTAACATATAATGGTCATTATGTGCTAAGGGCTATACATGTTATCTGGCAAATCTACCGCATTTCTCTCCCTCTCTGTTGCCATCTACTACCCCATTTCGGGCCATCATCATTTCTTGCCTAATTACTTTCTCCACCAGCCTCCTAAGGACACCTCTAGTCTCACTCCCCAACCCAGCCAGTCCATCCTTCACAAAGCATCCAGATTGTCCTAAAACATAAATGTCATCAAGTCACTCGGTCTTCTTTGACCTAGGATGACACAGTCCAGATTTATTGGACTGGCTTACAGGGCCCTGCATGCCTGTTCCTGCCATCTCCAGCCTCATCTCTTGCCACTTCTCTCCAGAACCACTACACTTTAGCCTAACCACTAGCCTAACAGATTCCAATCTGTTTCTTTTCTTTGGTACTACATTCTTCCTTCTTCGGGTTATTGCATATGTTACTCCCTGTGCCTGGGACATTCTTTCCCTTTCCCACTTTACCTGCTATTTCTTACCATCCAGAGTTCAGTGTATACATTAGTTATTTTTAGAAGCCATTCTCTGAAGTTTGAGTTGAGTACTCTTCCTCTATCACAGGCAACACTTCCATCATAATTGCCTGTGAAAAGTCCACCTGGGCTGAACCCATCTCATTCTTCATCCACTCTGAATCCCCAACTCCTTGGCCCACAGTAGACTCTCAGTTAATCTGATTAAATGAAGGTACTATGAACAGGTACTGTGGTGGGGGTGGAGCAGGGCATCTTTACTGTCAATCACTGGCACTTGTCCCACTGTGAAGACCTGATGAACCAGAGCATTTCCTTTTCTTGTTCTGCTCACCAGCCAGCTGTGGGCCAGAGAGGGCAAAGCTACTGCACATCCCAACAGCAGCAGCCTGTCTCCTATCCATGTTCAAGTATACAGGATGGCACACCTCCTGTGGCTCCTCAAGGAGCAGTGGTGGGGGCTGGCAAACTCCTGCCTGGAGCTATGAATTCTTAGGGGGCTTCCACAAGGGAATAGGGATGGTCGGTGGTGTTGAGAAGGACTTGTCCACCCCCATGACCCCTCCTAGATGGCCACGTTGACTTCAGGTGGAGAGAAGCCACACAAAGACTTGGAGAGCTGCAGTGATGACAACCAGGGGCCCAAGTCCCCAAAGATGTGAGACTTCATTTTAGCTCTTGGGGAATGTGGGAGATGTCCTCAGATCACAAGAGAAAGAGCTAAGTCTAATGCTTTACTGGGGGCTTCTTGGGGGTTGGTGGAACTGTGTTGTACTAATCTTTGTATCCCTAGTACCTCAAAAAGTGCCAGGTCATAAAGAAGAACTCAGTGTTGAAGGAATGTTTAGAGCGGGGAGAGGTTAAGCCTTTCCACCAGGTCTGTTTGTAACTGCCAGTCTCCCCTAACAGTCTGACTGATGAGATGCTGCTCCTAGCCTGTGAGGGGCGAACAGCACACAAGTAAGTAGTGGTCAGCTCCTTGAGCTCCCTTCTTTTCTCCCCACCTTTGAGCATGGCCTGTGCCACTTCTTGGTTCTTTTTACCCCGGGGAAATGATTCCTGCTACTTACCCATCTGTTGCCTGAAGATAGGCAGCTCCCCACTCCTGCCCTCCACCAACTTTCCCGTAGGCTTAAGGACTAAGCCCATTTCCCCTGATACCCTCGCTCTGACTTGGACCCTGTCTGTTTCAGGGCTGCCCGTCTTGGAATCACAATGAAGGCGAAGCTTGCTCGCCTAGAGGCCCAGGAGCAGGCCTTCCTGGCTCGTCTCAAAGGCCAGGACCCTGGGGCCCCTCAACCACAGTCAGAGAGCACGCCCCCCAAAAAAAAGAAAAAGAAAAGGAAGCAGAAAGAGGAGGAAGAAGCTACAGTATCTGAAAGGAATGATGCAGATGAGAAGCACCCAGAACATGCTGACCAGAGCATCAGAAAAAGCAAGAAGAAGAAAAGGCGACAGCAAGGCAAGGTCTCAGATGAAAGAGAAGATGCACCTGAAGGGAATAAGGAGGCGGAGGAGGATGCTGCAGGAGCACGTGGGCTTGGGGAATTGAACAGCAGAGAGCAAACCAATCGGTCCCTCAGGAAAAGGAAGAAAAAGAAGAGGTGGCACTATGAGAAGAAGATGGGGGTCTCAGAAGAAAGAGGAAAAGGCGAGGAGGCTGCAGGCAGTGTCAGGACGGAGGAGGTAGAGAGCAGGGCACACGCTGACCCATGCAGCCGAAGAAACAGGAGGCGGCAACAGGAGGAGGAGGACTTGAACCCAGAGGATGGAGGTGAGGAAACTGCTTTAGGTGGTGGGACCAGGGAAGTAGAGAGCAGAGCATGCAGTGATGGAAGAAGCAGGAAAAGCAAGAAGAAAACACAGCAGCGTCAAGAGGGGGAGGATATCTTAGATGTGAGGGATGAGGATGGCAGGGCTAGGGAAGCAGAGAGCAGAGCACGCACGGGCTCAAGCAGCAGAGGTAAGAGGAGGAGGCAGCAGCATCCCGAGGAGGAAAGAACTGGAGTCCGCACGGGCCAGAGAGCCAAAAAGAAGAAACAGAAGGAGAGAGACTAAAGGTCTGGCCAAGGTGGGGCTCAATCGATTCATTTTCAGGAGTTGAAGGCTCAAAGAACAGGGTCAATGCAGGTCTGCAGGTATTCTGCACCCCCCTCAATGAGGAGTCCCTCCCAAAAAGGAAACTGATCTCCAGGACGTCCACTGCTGAGAGGAGCCGGCAGCAATATTATACCTTAGTTGAGGGAACCAGCAAAGTCCCCTCTGTAGCTTGTAACCCAGGATCATGAACTCAGGTGCCTAGAGAAGTCAGGCAGCTAAGGGACAAGGAATGCTGGGGGCTGTGGGAACCGGAATGCAGATACCCTTTCAAGGAGCTTTCCTCTTAAAAGCTGAAAATGTAGTCTTAATGTGAAGTGCTCTGATTTCTAAATATTGTGAAGGTTAAGAGAAAGAAATTTAGGTCTATGGGCTAGATTTAGCCCACAGTTGCCAGTTTCTAGCACTACCAAATGAATGAATAAACATCAACTTGGGTTCCTAGCCTAGAGATAAATCCCGACTGGCATCTCTGTTCCCAGCATGGGAAGGTCCTGAATACAAATTAGAAGATACTCCTTGGAGGCCTTTGAAGAAACTCCTTCTGTTAACCTCCTTGTAGTCTTGCTATGCTGATAAGTGGAAGTAGCTCCCTATCTGTTTCCCAAATGAGTAAGAATTGTGTAAAGGACAGCACAACTCACTTGGCATCTGACAGTCAACTTTCATTCTTCCCAAATACCATAGCAATCTCTTGCCTGTTGTGTTACCCCTAGAGAGATGGCACCCAATCCCCAGGGTTGCTTTCTGACTTCCACTACTCATTGACCTTTATTGCCAGAGGAGCTCCCAGGACTCCACAGTTCCGGAAGAGAGGGGCTCTAAGTCTTTATTGGGAAGAATACCCACCCACCTTCCCTCACTGCAGACGATAGACACACTCGGTGGCAGGGTAGGGTGGCAGGTTCAGCTGGTACTTCTTTTCCAGAGCAGGTGGCACAAAACGACCCCCGAGGTAATGGTAGCGACCGGTAAACTGGGCTGCAGATTTTTTGGGTGCCGTGAGGGAGATGAGCAGGTCTGGCTGGATCCCTGCAGGGTTTCCCTTCTCCACGTCCCATCCTGAAAAAGGGTGGTGTTCAGGAAGAGGCCAGATGTCCTGTCCCCTTCGACACCTTGTTTTACCCTAGTCCCAGAGAAGTGGGAAGTCCTTCCAGTTCCCACCTAAGGAGCTCTCATCCTACAAGCTCCACGTAGCCTTGGGCCGTGGTCTCTTCATGGGCCCAACATGTAAAGGGGATTTCTGAATGCCATTCCTCATCCCTGATGGAGGTCCAGAAAACTATGTTCTGCCCCTCTAGACTCATATTTTAGACCTGTCTGGGCAAAAATCAGGAGGGTAGGGCCCCAATCTCCACCCACTCCCGCCCCACCTTCTGGGTCCCAGCACCTGAGGGAATGTCGATGCTGGCAATGGGCACAGTGAGTCCCTTCAGGACACTCAGGATGCTATGGAACGGTTCCCGAACATCACCTTTGAAGCTGAAGCCAAAGATGGCATCCACCACCAGCTCATACAGGTCATCAATCACCATGGGCTGTGGTGGAGCAGAAAAAGGATGTCAGAGCCAGCAGCTGCACAAACAGCCTTAACTGGAGAGGCTGTCGTCTGCACCTGCAGACCATTCACAGAGGCACAAGTATTGTATCCCATTCAGAGGGTAGTCTGAGGCCTAGAGAAAGTGAGTTGGTCACTGATTCAGGCCAAACTGAGTCCAGACAGTTTTTGTTCTGGGTGCCTGCCTGCCACTGGGGAGGCTACAGCGCGGGCTAGCCTGAGATGGAGTCGAGAGCCAGATTCTGGTTTTAGCTCTGCCATGATCCAATTCAGTGATTAGGCAAACCACTTCTCTGTGCCTCAGTATCTTCCTCTGTAAAATGGGTTTAGGAAAAAAATTACTCAATTTCCTATCCCTTAATCCATGCATCTGCAGAAAGAGTTTCAGATAGGGCCGTCACTCCAGCCCCTGAGGGGCAGATCATGTGTTGACTGCATGCTAGGGCAAGAGGATCTGACTAGAGTGGAAGGAGGGACCAGAGAGATGAAAGGGGAAGGAAGCTTTAGAGAAGGTGGTATGGTTCTGTGATACTGAGTGGTGAGTCTG
>PVKP010029681.1:0-28740 GCA_004027715.1 Plecturocebus donacophilus | reverse complement strand
ACAAAATAAATAAATAAATAAAAATTAAAAAAAAGAAAGTGAAGCCCTCATGACATAATCACTTTCCAAAAGGCCACACCTCTTAATATCATCACACTAGGGATTAAATTTTAACCTTAATTTTGGAAGGGACACATTCAAATTAGAGCAGATATTGTCAGTAAAAAAAAAAAAAAAAAAAAAAAAAAAAAAAAAAAAAAAAAAAAAAAAAAAAAAAAAAAAAAAAAAAAAAAAAAAACTACACACAAACCAGAAAACAAGGATTGTCAAAGTTGTAAAGAAATTCAAACCCTTGTGTCCTGTTAGCAGGAGCTTAAAATGATGCAGCCACTATGAAACAGTATGGCAGTTTCTTAAAAATTAAGTATAGAATTACCATGCAGTCTAGCAATTCCACTTCTGATATATATCCCAAAGATTTAAAAGCAGGGTTTCAAGAAAGTATAGCCCATCCATGTTCATTACAGCATTATTCACAACAGCCAAAAAGTGGAAGCAACCCAAGTGTACATTAATGGAAGAATGAATAAACAAAATGTTGTAAATAAGGAAATAAATTCTAACATACACTACAACATAGATGAACCTTGAGGTCATTATGCTAAGTGAAATAGCCACAGAAAGACAAATGCTGTGTGATTCCACTATATGAGATATCTAATGCAGTCAAATTCACAGAAACAGAAAGTAAAATGGTAGTTGCCAGAGGCTTGGGAGGGAGAAATGGAAAGTTAATTAATGGCTATACAGATTTATTTGAGAAAGACTAAAAAGTTCTGGAGATTAGTGGCATAATGATGTAAATATACTAAACAGTACTGAATTATACATATAAAAATAGTTAAGATGGTTAATTTTGTTATGTATATTTTGTCACAATTTTTTAAAAACTCATAATATGTAAGAAGCCCTGATTTAATGCTGAGTGGTTGGATGGGTGGATGAAATCTTATGGGGCAGTGAAAAGGTCATGGCATTCAGGTGACCTTGTCCTACATTACTAGTTGTGTGACTCTCAGCCTCTCAGAAATTCAGCTCCATTTTCTTCAAAACAGAAATAATAACACCCTCGTCCTCATAGGCTTATTGTGAGGCTTACCTTCAGTAAGCCATGTATGTGAAAGCATGACACCTTACATAATTTTAGTTGAATAAGAAACTAGGTAGTAAACTATTATAATTACTTGTCTGGTCAACATACATACACACACACTCAGAGAGAGAGAGAGAGAGAGAAAGAGAGAGAGAGAGAGCCTTTTCACCCAAGGTTAAATTTTTCCATAAGTATCACGTCTGCTATTAATATCCCTTATGTAATTGGGGCCCAGAGTTCTAAATCACAATTTGAGAATGGCTTATAAATACAGAGAAGTTTCTTAGCATGCTCAGTAGTTTTTAATCTTTCACAAGAGATTATGAAACAACCTTGTGGACATTAGTAAAAACATAAATCTCTTGCTTGCTGTAGCATTTTTTATAATAGCCTTTCATGGTTTTTTTTCTTCCCATTAGTCTTTCCCTATCTTCTGTTGAATTCTGAAATAAATGTGTCCTCCAATTTGTTGAGGGAACATAAACTCAGATTTCATCTCTCATGGTTCTGAGAATGAAGTGAGTTTTAATTTAAAGTAAACTTCATGTATCTAGCAGTATGTCTACTGTGTTTTTTGTCCCCTTTCTTCTCGGAAAAATGGGAAATTAAGTGTATCCTGGTAGAACAACTTGGGTGATAAAGTAGCACTTTTTCTCATTAAGAGAAAGTTTGGGGCTCACTTCATTTCACTCACTGACCACTGCTAATGCAAAAGGGATTTGTCACTTCCTCAGGCTGCCATTTGGTTCACACAGCCTGGAAATCTGGCTGTTTCTTAGGTGCCTAAAGGGAAGAAAATCCAAGGACTTGCAAGTACTTCATCATTGATACTGAGAATGTTTCAAGTCCTGCCTGTAACTGTCAGCTTGTTTTGTTGTTTTAAATCAAACACTCAGTCTTGGGGAAAACACTCAGCCTTGAAATACCTCCTGAAAAATTGTCAGTTTTGTTTTAACACCCAGATCACCTTTTTAGTGTGTATTCAGGAAGACTGACTCTGTGTCTAATGTCAATATCTGCTCTCAGAGAAGAAAAAAAAGAGACTCTACTGAAGGGATTTAAAAAAAAACAGCTCAGTTGGATCAAAATATTGTTTTAGAAACAGTTGCCCTTGCAACAAAATCCAAAAAAACTCCTGCTCAAACCACTGCATTCAATCCCAGAAAGGAAGCATGTCCTGCTGATTTCTCATATGTAAAGTGTAGATAAAGAAACTCATCTCAGTTCATGTCCTTTCCAGGGACATGGATGAACTTGGAAACCATTATTCTCAGCAAACTAATACAGGAACAGACAACTAAGCGGGAGTTGAGCAATGAGAACTTATGGGCACAGGGAGGGGACCATCACACAACCCAGGCCTGTCAGGGGATGGAGGGAAAGGGGAAGGATAGCATTAGGAGAAATACCTAATACAGATGGCAGGTTAATGGATGCAGCAAACCACCACGGTGCGTGTATACCTATGCAACAAACCTTCACATTCTGCACATGTATCCCAGAACTTAAAGTATAATAAAATAAAAAAAGAAACTCTTCTCAGCTTCTGACTTGCACAAAAAAAAGCTTCCTGTGGTTTGTCTGCATGTCCTACTGCAGCAACCAAGCTGACAGCAGAAAGTGGCAACACAGGACAGCAACTTTTTTAAAGAAAGTTTGAAATTCGAAGGAAAAATAGGATAAATGGACCAGAGCCCTCAGTACTCTTCAAATTCCCCTTCTTGAAACAAATGCTTATACCTACGAATAAATATTTGCTTACTTGCTTTAATCTCCAATTTTGTAGCCAGTAGAACCTGCCTGAGCTCCCCAAACTCTTCCCACATTGAAATCCTCCTCTGTGTTCTCTCCTACATGCCCACCTTTCATACCCCCGACTACCACTCTCCCATCCCCTGCTGGTCAGGTGGTCTTAGGACCACTGTATGTCCCCAGGGCCACAGAGGCCCCTAGTTAAGTGGAGAGGGGTTATTGGCAGGTTGGGAGACCTTCAGGGATGACCAAGCAGGTGAAGAGAAGTGACCAGCTTATTATTTATTTATTTATTTATTCAACAAATATTTCTTGAGAGTCTATTTTATGCCTGGGATTATTATAGGTTCTGGAGATCCAGAAATAAAAAATAGTCAAAAATCCTTCTCTCCTGGAGCTTACATCTAGTGAGATCAAGGGTATATACTGTGTTAAATGGTCATGAGTACAACAGAAAAAATAAAGCTGGGAAGTGAGAAAAAGATTGTTATGGGCTGATTGCGATTTAACATAGGTTGGTCAGGGGAGCTATCTTTAAAGGGTGACATTTGAGTTAAGATCTTAAAAGAGACATGAGTCAATAAATTATACAGCAAAGGAGCATTCCAAAGGGTGCATCAAAGCAAAAAGGTCCTGAGGTTTGACTTGTTTAAGTAGCAGCAAAGAAGACAGAATTAGTAAAGGGGAGAGTTGAAGGAGACAAGGTCAAAGATGTAGGAAGGACTGATAGCGGAGGCCCTCGGCTGGGTTTCCTAGTACAGTGGGGAACTATTACAGGAGACTGAGGAAATAACTATTGTGACTTGACTTACATTTTTACTAGGCCTGGAATGGACATTCAGTTATGACTTGCCTATTCCCATTAAGTTCCTAATAAAGGTCAAGGGGAAAACAACTGAGGAATAGACCATTAGGAAGGAGTTATTAGGTGGAGAGACACTCACATTGTTGAGAGATAACAAGGGCAACAGGAGTCTGCACTATAGATTTCCTATTGCTTAAGAAAGAAACTTCAAAGAGAAATGTATTGCTCTTCCACGACTAGGTATGGAACTTCAGAATGAATGCCTGAGTATACAACATTGTAAGCAGGAATTTGAGTCTCGAGAGAAGAAAATTATCAGTTTGAACACCTGATTACAGAGCTCTGACCCATCTTAGAAGAGCTTCATCATGTAAGAAGCTGGTTGACCTGTTAAACCCTGTGGATGATCTTAATCATTCTTACTTGGACCTTCTGCAGTATTGAAGACTGTTGACCTCTCCATGCTTTAAATTCTCTTTGTCCTTCTGTGATTTTAGGAACATCTCCCTTCTCTGGTATTTCACCTTTCTCTAGCACCATTTCTTCTCTGGACCCCTTATGGCCTTCCTATGCTTTGTCAGTTTTCCATTGTACACTTTACCCTTATTTCCTCTCACTCTGGCTAAACTCATTCTTTCCCATGATTTTCATTATCATAGATATTTGGACATTTACTCCACTTGAATATTCCATAATCTTTCAAAGCAAGCGTACCCAAATATTAGTCACCATATTTATTTCTTCCACTATTCTCCTCTCTTTACATTTGTTGACTATTACTTATCCTTCAAAATTTGTACTACATTATCCAGAAACTCTTTGCTAGAGGCTCATCTCTAGGTGTTCACACCCTGGCCTCGGACCCTATATTCCAGCTCTAACAGCTTTCACTTTGCACTTACCTCCACTATAGCATTTGTTACACTGACAGGCAATTATCTGAGTGTGTGAAAAACATTGTATTTTAGAAGCTATTTGATGGAGCTGTAGAATTTATCTGAAGTCCAGAGACAAACAGTTTTCATTAAAAAAGACTTGTTATAAAAATCAGTCAATAAAGAGATGTCTTACTCTGCTTAATAAAGTAAGATAGTATCTTTCTGAATCAGAAATTTGTATTTAAAAAACTAAGGAATTTTCTGCTTTTCCTCAGCAACTTAGGAAGAATACAGGAAAAGCCAGGAGTTGGAAGTCCTGGTGAAGTGAGAAAAAAAAGGAGAAGGAATTCAATTCTGAATAATGAATCACAGCAATCCGGTGGCAGGCCAGGACCAAGAAGAGAGATGACCAAGTGGGGATTCCCCATGAAGACAACTTGAAGACTTTAGACACAGTTGTTTTCTGTTTTCTGCTGGAATTCCTCTCTAGTGTCCCTAAGCCCTTAGTAAAATTACTTTATACATGATGGTCTTGTGTTAGTCGTCCTTGGGAAGGAATAAGAAGAGCTCTGTCCATGAAGCCCAGGTATGGCAAAGTGGTGGGCAGTGCAGGGCTCTGATAAAAGAGGCGATTGAGGAGATATCTTGAAACAGCTTTTGGAGGAAGATAATGTGGCACCTCTAGTATGTTAGTCCATTTTGCATCACTATAAAGGAATATTTGAGTATTTGTATAAAGAAATTTACAATTTATAAAGAAAAGAGGTTTAGTTTAGCTTATGGTTCTACAGGCTGTGCAGGGAGCATGGTGCTGGCACCTGCTTCTGGTGAGAGCCTCACAAAGCTTCCCAATCATGATAGAAGGCAAAGGGAGAGCTGGTGTATCACAAAGCAAGAGGGAGCAAGTGGGTGGGGAGGACACATCACATTCTTTTAAACAACTAGATCTCATGTGAACTCAGAACAAGAACACACTCACTACCATGAGGACAGCATCAAGCCATTCATGGTGGATCTTCCCCCATGACCCAAACACTTCCCACTAGGCCCACCTACAACATTGGAAGTCACATTTCAACATGAGATCTGGAGAAGACAAAACATCCAAATCATATCATGTCACCCTGTCCCCCTAAATCTCATGTTGTCACATGGCAAAATACAATCATCCTTTTCCAATAGTCCCCCCAAATTCTTAACTCTTCCAAACATCAACTCAATCAAAAGTCAAAGTCCAAAATCTTATCTGGACTTAAGGCAGTTTCCTTCTATCTATGAGTCCGTAAGATTAAAAATAAGATATTTACTTCCAATATACAATGGTGATATAGACATTGGATAAATATTTCCATTCCAAAAGGTAGACATAGGCCAAAAGAAAGGGGCAACAGGCCCCACACAAGTCTGAAATCCAGGAGGGCTGTCATTAAATCTTAAAGCTTCAAAATAATCTGTTTTGACTCTATGTCCCACATCTAGGACACAATGATGCAAGGAGTGGGTTCCCAAGGTCTTGGGCAGCTCTGCCTTTGTTGGTTTGCAAGGTGCAGCCCCCATCCTGGCTGCTTTCAGAAATTAGAATTGACTGTCTGTGGCTTTTTCAGCCTTTCTGATACATCCTCTAAAACCTAAGGGAAAACTGCTAAGCTTACTTAATGCTTGCATTCTGTGCATTTGCAGACTTAACACCATGTGGAATCAACCAAGGCTTACAGCTTACACCCTCCAGGGCAGCAGCTGGAGCTGTACCTGGGGCCCTTTGACCAAGGCTGGAACCAGAGCAGGTGGGTTGCCAGGAGCAGTGTCTCAAGGCTGCACAGAGCAGCAGACTCTGAGGTTGGACCCCGAAACCATTCTTTCATCCTAGGCCTCTGAACCTGTGATGGGAGGAGCTGTCTCAAAGATTTCTTAAATGCCTTTGTGGCCTTTTTTCCATTGTCTTGGCTATTAGCACTTGGCTCCCTTTTAGTCATGAAAGCCTCTTTAGCAAGTGATTGTTCCTTAACCCACTTCAATTCTTCCCCTGAAAAATGCTATTTTATCCTCTACCACATGTCCAGGTTGTGACATTTCCTGGACATGTTACTATCTGTTTCCCTTTTAATGATAAATTTCAACTTTAAGTCATTCCTTTACTCCTATATATGATTATAGGCAGTTAGAAGCAGCCAGGCTACCTCTCAAAAGCTTTTCTACTTAGAAATTTCTTCCACCAGATACTTTAAGTTCAACCTTCCAGAAATTCGCAGGTCATGGACACAATGCAGCCAAGCTCTTTGCTAAGGCTTGGCAAGGGTGACCTTTTCTCCAGTTCTCAATAACTTAATAACTTCTTCATTTCCGTCTGAAACCTTGTCAGCCTGTACATCTCTGTCCATGTTTGTTTATTTATTATTCATTTATTTATTTTGAGATGGAACCTTTCTCTGTCCCCTAGGCTGGAGTGCAATGGCACAATCTCAGCTCACTGTAACCTCTGTCTCCTAGGTTCAAATGATTCTCCTGCCTCAGCTTCCTGAGTAGCTGGGATTACAGGCACCTGCCACCAGGCCTAGTTAATTTTTATATTTTTAGTAGAGATGGGGTTTCACCATGTTGGTGAGGCTGTACTCAAACTCCTAACCTTAAGCGATCTGCCCACCTTGGCCTCCCATATTTCTAGCAGCATTTTGTTCTCAAGTATTTAATTAGTCTTTAAGAAATTCCAAACTTTCTTTCATCTTGCTTTCTTCTTCTGAGCCCTCCAAACTCTTCCAACCTCTGCCCTTTACCCAGTTCCAAGCTGCTCCCACATTTTCAGGTGTTTTTATAGCAATGTCCCACCTCTTAGTACTAATTTTCTGTGTTAATCCATTTTATATCACCGTAAAGGAATATCTGAGGTCAGATAATTTATTTTTTAAAAAAGATTTATTCTGGTGCACAGTTTTGCAGGTTATACAGGAAGCATGATGCCAGCATCTCCTTCTGGTGAAGGCCCCAGGAACCTTTCAATCATGGTGGAAGGCAAAGGGGGGTTGGCATATCACATGGCAAGATGTAGCAAGGGGGGTGGGGGATGGGCCACACTCTTTTAAACAACCAGATTGTGCCCAGACTCAGAATGAGAACTCACTCATCACTGTGAGGGCAGCACTAAGACATTCATGTGGGATCTGCCCCCACGACCCAAACACATCCCACTAGTCCTACCCCCAACATTGGAGCTCACATTTAAACAAGAGATTTGGAGGAGACAAAACATTCAAACCATATAACCCAGCAATCTTTAGAAATATTAAAGAAGGTATTGAACTATGTATAGCAGTATAAGGTAGAGCCTCATTATTTGGTTTATTAAAGGGCATCATGACTCCAGAAGGATGGAGGATTTATGGAATAACCTCTTGTTCACTGTCTCTTCCACTACAATTTTGACTTCTTGGACAGGGATTACATATATCCCTGTCTCTACATTTCCAGCCCCCTGACATAGTACTTATCACAGAATAAGTGATTGGTACTTGTTTGTTGTTTGAATAAATGCTTGATTCTTTCATTACGTTTCCCCCTCATGACCTAATCACCTCCCAACAACCCCACTTGTTAATGACATCACATTGGCGATTAGCACTGATAAAAACTTGGGAGAGCCATAAATATTTAGACTGTAGCAATAAGGTTAACAATCTTAAAGTTGGCAATTGGTCTTAAAGGATTATGGGGTAAAATGCACCAAATATATCCTAAGTTCAACACAGTTGGTCTCTGCAGTTTAATATATCTTTTCTACATTCCATCAGCATTTATTCTTATTTAAAGATCTGAATTACTGTGAGCAAAAGAGACGTCTGTTTATTTCTGAATCCTCCTGTTTTTCTTTCAGCCTAGGAAAATATGGCCGTCTTTTATTTCCTTCAGACAAAATGGTTTGACAAGTTAGAGATGTGCCCTTAATGACATCAAATTCAAAGCAGTTGACAGTACTGGAGAATATAATTTAGACTGATTGTGGCAAGGCTAATAAATGATGCTTTACTAGTGAGCAATGACATCTTTTATCCATGAAGCTAAGTCTGTCAGAGCATTTCATGACCTATATATTTCAGCCCTTTGAAAGTAAATCAGCCTGTTGTTTAATATGGAAAGTATATGAAAAGTTCCATAATACTGTATCTTCACATTGTAATAGTGATCAATTATATTTTAAAACAATATTCAAGAAACATATTAAATGAACTACATTATAGTTCTCTAAAAATTTGAGATCAACCTTCAAGGCATGAAAGGGAATCTCTCCAGATCAATTTTTGTTCATATTATTTCCTAAGAAAATCCTAAATAGAATTTTGTATGTCTATTAACTCATTTTAAATCCTCCCCATAACTCAAATGATTATCACTTAGATATTGAGCTATGTGGGAATTCCTAATTCTGGACTACCTTCCTATTCTTTGTCATACAGCTTTCTGAAACAAGATTTACGAGAGCATTGGATAGATTTTTATTGAAGTTCTTTTTCCTGTATGTTATCTATAATTTTTAAAAATCCTCTTGATAATGAGTTAGGCTCACCAAAAACCTCACTGACACCTATTTATAGCATTTTGAATCAAACTCATCTAAGCACTCTGTAGATCTAGTATCTTTTATTGTGGATTCATGGATGGACCTAAGCGGACTCATGAACACTGAAAATTTGGAGGAGTAAGCATATTTTTAGCACAAAGATTCTATAAATTTCATCAAATTATAAAAATATCAGTGACTCATAAATGTGAAGATAAGAATAGTTTAGTCAAAGAAGTAGGCTTTATTTTATTTATTCTAGGCTGACACATTTTTCTGAATCCCCAGAATTATAATTTTGAATTTCTATAATTTACTGTGTATTTTTATTTTAAATACAAAGACAAATTCATTGTGTATTCAGCAGTTTCCTATAAGCCTAATAGTGTTTTGGGTACAACAGTATATTTACAACTTTTTCTTTAAAACTGCAAAACAGTATCTTTATATTTATTCATATTTATATGAGGCTTTCCAATAAATCAAATGTCTTGGTTATTACCCCGTAGAGTACACATGTATTAGAATTATTGTAGTTTAAAATGGTAAGAAGCTTTAGTAGAGATCGGTTTCTACTGTCCATCCAAATCATGAATCCTGTTCACATCATCCTTGAGAGATGATCAATTTTCAGCCTTTGTCTGGATATTTCTTGTGACAAGGAACTCTACAGTTTAAGTTGATCAAGTATGTTATCAATATCTATAATTATTAGGAAGTTATCTACTCTATTTTATTCATATTAAGAAATTTGAATATTATCCTAAAAGCTAAAAGAAGCTACTAAAATATTTTAATCATGAAAATAACATGATTAGATTTATATTTTAAAATATGCACTCTGAAGGGCAAGTAATGAAATACAGTTGTAAAACAAGAGACAGATAATCAGAAAAATTTTTTATTGTGGTCTGAACAAAGTTGACAATAGAGACAGAAATTTTAGAACTTTTTTAGGAGATAGAAACAACGTTGTTGCAGTTGGTTGGATTTAGAGGGGAAAAGAGGTGAAACATGACAGGTTTCAGAGTGAATAGTGGAACATTTCAATGAGATAATAACAAAGAAAGACAAGCAGGTTTGGAGGACCATATTGAACTTGTGGTGGCTATGGGGCATCTATGAAGTTCAGACTAGAAATCTAGACTTATGGTATTATTTTCAGAGTCATAAGAATAAAAATATAATTGAAGTCATAAAAATTGAATGAAATTGCAACTCAATAAAAAAGAAAAGTATCCAATTAGGAAATGTACAAAGATATAGACATTTCTCTAAAGATGAAATACAAATGGTTGATAAGCATATGAAAAAATGTTCAACATCATTAGCCAACATGAAAATACAAATGAAAATGAAAAATATATCATTTCATATACTCTAGGATGGTCATTATCAAAAGGACATAATAACAAGCATTGAAGAAATTGGAATCCTTATACACTGCAGGTGAAAATGTAGAATCTTGCAACCTCCTTGGAAATCAATTTACAATTTTTTGAAAAGTTAAACATAGAGTTAGCATATAAACATAGCAATTTCAGTTCTAGATTTACACTCAAGAGAAATGCAAACTGTGTCCACATAAAAGTTCATAGGTGTATTATTAATAACAGCCAAAAAGTGGAAATGAGGCTGGCCATGGAGACATGAGTACAACAGCACCAGAAACTTCTCCTGCTGCTGCTACTGCTGCTCTGCATAGGATTCACAAGCTCACAAGGATTAAAGATGACTGATTAGATGCAGCTGACATGTGCCTCTTCACTGAGAAATCAGAATATCAAATAAACCTTCATACTTCGAACAGACAGGAAGAAAAACCCCTGGCTGCCACTTTTTCCTTTGGTGGGTTCTTTGGCACAGAAGAAACACCTCTGCCCCTCCATAAGTCATTCCAGTGGCCTGAGAGCTGCCTCTCAGCTCCCACCAAGGTTATGTTTGCACCCACTTTAGATAGCTGGAGAGTCTGGAGGTAGGTTCACCCAACCCAGCCCCACCCAGTTTTTCCCCCTCCACTCTTCTTGGTGGCAGTGTGGGATGGGACACTTGAGAGCTCCATTCCCCCTATTACCAGCACAGCCTGGTAGTTCCCCTGATCAACAAAGGCCAAGTAAAATTTCCACTGTAATAACCACATCTGCCTCTCACCTGCAAGTACCACATATGATTGGAGGTCAAACTGCCTGTCCAACCCCGGCTTAGGGGCACATCATTGTACAGCGCTCAGCCAGCTCTTACCTGTAAACACTACCTGCTGGCCTGTATAGTGAACTGCACAAGTCAATATAATTACTGCTTACAGAAGTACACAGCACTGGGGAATGAGATAACTCTTCTGAGATCTCCACCTCCTCATCTCTGCAGGAGACAGAAGCCTACATATATACACAGCACACCACTACTATAACCTAGCATTTAAGAAAACCACTACACTAACACTACATGTAGTAAATAATTCACTAAACTAATGCTATATAGAAGCAAATAATTCATTCTAAAAGCACATAGAAGTGAAGCCAAAGGACCCTACCCATATATGCAACAGTTATACCCTAAAGGGTGGAAGAAAAAAAATCCCAGCCAAATGAAAGTAAATTCCCATATAAGAAGTGACAGCTTCCACATATGAGAAGGAACCACCACAAGAATTCCAAGCACCATGAAGAAACAGAATGTTGTGACATTCCCCAAAAGACCATGATAGCTCTCTACCGTAAATTCTAACAAAAAGAAAAATTTTGAAATGACAGATAAAGAATCCAAGATGTGGGTTTTAAGGAAGTTCAATGAGAACAAAGAAACAGTTGGAAATCGACACACAAAACAACAGAAAAACAATTCAGGAGATGACAGATGAGATAGATGTATTTTTTAAAAAAACTAATCAGGGCCAGGTGTGGTGGCTCACGCCTGTAATCCCAGCATTTTGGGAGGCTGTGGCGGGAGGATCACGAGATCAAGAGATAGAGACCATCCTGGCCAACATAGTGAAATCCTGTCTCTACTAAAAAAAATACAAAAATTAGCTGGGCATGGTGGCATGCACCTGTAGTCTCAGCTACTCGGGAGGCTGAGGCAAGAGAATTGCTTGAACCTGGGAGGCGGAGGTTGCAGTGAGCCGAGATCGTGCCATTGCACTCCGGCCTGGCACCTGGCGACAGAACAAGACGCTGTCTCAAAAAAAAAAAAAAACTAACCAGAAATTCTGGAAATCTTCAAATTAACCCATTTATACAAAAAATAATTTAAAATACTGAACAAATTATTCAAGATATATGGGATTATGTGAAGCAACCAAACAAATGACTTATAGGTATCCCTAAGGGAGAAGAAAAAGTAAGAAGTTTGAAAAACATATTTGAAGGAATAATTGAGGAAAATTTTCCCAATCTTGTTACAGATGTATACAGGCAGATACAAGAAATTAGGGAAGACCTTGAAGATATGATATAAAACAATTATAACCAAGACATATAGTCATCAGACAATCAAAGACCAATGTGAAAGAAAAAATCCTAAAGGCAGCTAGAGAGAAGTATCAAATCATCTATAAACATAATCCTATCAGACAAACAGTGGACTTCTCAGCAGAAACCCTGCAAGCCAGAAGACATTAGGAACCTATTTTCTGCCTTCTTAAAGAAAAAAAAATGCCAGCCAAAAATTTTATATACTGGCAAATTAAGCTTAATAAATGAAGGAGAAATAAACCCTTTCCCAGACAAACAAATGCTAAGGGTATTTGGCACCACTAGACCAGTCCTACGAGAAATGCTCAAAAGCATTCTAAACATGGTAATAACAGGATGTTACTCATCATCATATAACACACATAACTAGAAACCTCGTGGCTCTTATAAAGCAAGTACATACACAATTGAGACTCAAAGGCAACCAGCTGACAAATCTCTGGTAGGACAAAACTTCACATATCAATATTAACCTTGAATGTAAATGACCTAATGTTCCATTTAAAAGGTATAGACTAGAAAATGGGATTACAAAACAAAACACAACCACCTGCTGCCTACAAAAGACCCATCAAAAAGCTAAAGACAGCTACAGACTCAAAGTAAAGGGATAGACAAAGACATATCACACAAATAGAAAACAAAAGTTAGCAGAAGTAGCCATTCTTACATCAGATAAAACAGACTTCAAACCAACAGCAGTTAGAAAAAAAAGACAAAGAAAAGCATCATATAATGATGATGAGGTCAATATAACAAGAAGTTTTAACTATTCTAAATAACATGAATATGCACCCAACACAGGAGCACCCAGATTGATAAAACAAATACTACTACACCTAAGCAAAGAGATTGACAATAATACAGTAATAATGGGGACTTCAACATCCCTATGACAACACTAGGCAGGTCACTGAGGCAGATTCAACAAAGAAACTCTAGACTTAAACTGGACGGCAGATGAAATGAAACATAGACATTAAACATTTTACCTCCAAAACCATAGAATATGCATTTTTCTCCTCTGTGCATAGAAAACTCTCCAAGATTCACCATATGCCTGGCCACAAAGCAAATCTCAATAAATTTTTTAAAAATCAAAATTATGTTAAATATATTCTTGGGCCATAGTGGAATAAAATTATCAATCAATACCAAGAGAAACTCTTAAAACTATACAAGTAAATGAAACTAAACAACTTCCTCCTGAAATACTTTTTAGTAGACAATGAAAGTAAGATAGAAATCAAACAATTTTTAAATCAATGAAAACACCCAAACCTTTGGGATACAGCAATGGTATGCCTACAAGGAAAGTTTATAGTGTTAAATGTCTACATCGAAAAGGTATAAAAATCTCAAATAGCAATCTAATGTCACATTTCAAGGAACTAGAAAAGCAAGAACAAATCAAACCCAAAAGCCAGGAGAAGAAAAGAAATAATAAAAATCAGAGCAGAACTAAATGAGATTGAAACCAAAAGAACAATACCAAGGATCAATGAAATTAAAAGTTGGTTCTTTGAAAGGATAAACAAAGCCAATAGATTACTAGCAAGTTTAACTAAGAAAATAAAAAGATTCCAATAAAGACAATCAAATATAAGTGTCATTACAGCCAATACCACAGAAAAACAAAATACTATCAGAGATTACTATAAACATCTCTATGCACACAAACTAGAAAGCAAGAGGAAATGGATAAATTCCTGAAAACATACAACCTCCCAAAATTGAACCAGGAAGAAATGGAAATCCTGAACAGATGAGTAACAGTAATGAGATTTAATCATAATTCAGTAATAAAAAAATTTTCAACAAATAAAAGCCCAGGACCAGATGGATTAACAGCCAAATTTTATGAGATGTGCAAAGAGCTGGTACCAATGTTACTGAAATTATTCCAAAGAATATAATACTCAATTCATGGACTTCCTTCTCAATTCTATGAAATGAGTATCACCCTGATCCAAAATCAAGAATGCACACAACAAAAAAGAAAACTACAGGCCAATATTCCTGATGAACTTAGAAACAGAAGTCCTCAAAAAAAAAAAAAGATAAAAAACTAGCAAACTGAATCTAACAGCACATTAAAAAGATAATTCATCACTATGAACTGGGTTGTATTCTTGGGATGCAAGGATGGGTCAACATTTGCAAATCAGTAAATGTGATTCACCACATAAACAAAATCAAAAACAAAAATTATATGATCATCTCAAAAGAGTCAAAAAAAGCATTGGGTAAAATCCCACATCCCTTAAAGATAAAAACCCCCAACAAACTATGCATCAGAGGAATATATTTCAGAATAATAAAAGCTATATATGACAAACCCACAGCTAACACCACACCAAATAAGGAAAAGTTGAAAGCATTCTCCCTAAGCACTGGAGCAAGACAAGGATGTCTACTCTCACCACTCATACTCAACGTAGTCCTGGAAGTCCTAGCCAGAGCAATCAGGCAAAGAAATAATAGGCATTCAAACTGGAAAACAGGAAGTCGGATTATCTCTGTTCACTGATGAAATAATCATATATCTAGAAAATCCTAAAGACGCCTCGAAAAGACCCTTAGACTTAACGAAAAACTTCAGTAAACTTTCAGGATACAAAATACATGCACATGAATCAGTAGCTTTTTTTTTTTTTTTTTTTTTTTTTTTGAGAAGGAGTCTCACTCTGTCACCAGTCTCCTCCTCCCAGGTTCAAGAGATTTTTTCTGCCTCAGCCTCCCGAGTTGCTGGGATTACAGGCATGCACTACCGTGCCCAGCTAATTTTTGTATTTTTAGTAGAGACGGGGTTTCACCATGTTGGCCAGGATAGTCTCTATTTCTTGACCTCGTGATCTGCCCACATTTGCCTCCCAAAGTGCTGGGATTTCAGGCATGAGCCACCACACCTGGCCCTCAGTAGCATTGCTATACACCGATGATGTTCAAACTGAAAACCAAATCAAGAACTCAATCCCATTTACAATAGTAACACTGAAAAAAAAAAATCCTGGGAATTCATTTAACTAACAAAGTGAAAGATCGCTCTAAAAAAAAGAACTATAAAACACTGATGAAAGAAATCATAGATGACACAAACAAATGGAAAAACATCCCATGCTCATGGATTAGAAGAATCAATATAGTTAAAATGTTCATACTGTGTAAGCAATCTATAGATTCGATGCAATTCTTATCAAAGTACAAATGTCATTCTTCACAAAACTAAAACACCTTAAAGTTCATATGAAACAAAAAAAAAAACAGCCCAAATGGCCTAAGCAATGAAAAACAACAACAAAGGCATAGGCATCACATTATCTGACTTCAAATTATGCTACAAGGCTATAGTAACTGAAAGAGCACAGTACTGGTACAAAATAGACATATAGATTAATAGAACAGAGTAGAGGACCCATAAATAAACCCAAATACCTACAACCAACTGATCTTTTACAAAGTGAACAAAAATAAACAATGGAGAAAGGATACCCTATGCAATATATGGTGTTGGAATAGCTGGCTAGCCTTATATAGCAAAATGAAACAGGACTCCTGCCATTTCCCATAGACGTAAATCAACCCAAAATGGATTAAAGATTTAAATGTAAGACCTCAAACTATAAGAATCCTAGAAGAAAACCTAGTAGCCCTTGTGGACATCAGTTTTGGGGAAAAAATTATAGCTAAGCCCTCAAGAACAATTGCAATAAAAACAAAATTAACTAAAGACTTTTGTACAGCAAAAGAAACTATCAACAGGGTAAACAGACAACCTATAGAATGGGAGAAAACATTCAAAACCTATGCATCCAGCAAAGGTCTAATATCTCGGATCTATAAGGAACTTAATTCTACAAGAAAAAAAACAAATAATCTCATTAAAAAGTGAGCAGAAGACATGAACAGACACTTCTCAAAAGAAGACATACCTGCAGCCAAAAAAGATGTACCCATCACTAATAATCAGAGAAATGCAAGCCAAAACCACATTGAGATATCATCTCGCACCAGTCAGAATGGCTATTGTTAAAAAGTCAGAAAATAACAGATGCTTGTGAGGAAGTGTAAATTAGTTCAGCCACTTCAGAGAACACTTTGAAGATTTCTTGAAGAACTATTTGACCCAGCAATCCCATGACTGGACATATATCCAAAGGAAAATAAATCATTCTACCAAAAATACATATGCACTTGTATGCATATGGAATCAACCTAGGTGCCCATCAATCGTGAATACCATTTTAAAAATGTGGTATATACACACCACAGAATACTACACAACCATACAAAAGAATGAAAGAACATCCTTTGCAGCAACATGGTTGTAGCTAGAGACCATTATCCTAAATGAATTAATGAAGGAACAGAAAACCAAACACCACGTGATCTCACTTATAAGTGGGAGCTAAGTATTGGGTACACAGGCACATAAAGATGGAAACAATAGACACCAGGAACTTCTTGTGGTAGGGGGAGGGCAAAGGTTGGAAAACGATCTATGGTGTACCATGTGCACTATCTGGCTGACAATCAACTGTACCCCAGACCCAAAGATCACACAATATACCCATGTAACAAAACCTGCACATGTACCCCGAATCTAAAATAAAAGTTGAAATTGTTCAAAAAAAAGTAATAAAAATATAAAATACATTTTTATTGAGAATCTAAAAAAAAAAAAAAAGAATGATGAGAGTATTTACACCAAGGAAATTGGCAACCACTACAAATAAGGGCTTTTAATTTTTGGAGTATGAGTTTACCAGTGCACCACTGGCTGTCACTTACATGGTGCTGAGATGCCAAGTATTGTTTGGCTCATTTTACATACATTCACTCATCGAATCCTCACCCTTACTTTGTAAAATAGGTATTGTTTTTATCCTCACTTCAACTATAAGGACACTGGATCCCAAGATGTGAAGTCACTTACACAAAGTCACACAGCTAATGGTGACAGAGACAACAGCAGAGGCCAGACAGTCTGGCTCCAGGGACCTGAAAAACAATGAGAGTACAGTTTCTTGGATGCCAAGGAATGACAGGGCTTTCAGATCAGGGTAATTGTTAGTGCCAAATACTGCTGAAAGGTCAAGCAATTAAATCAAAACTCACAAATGCCATAGTGAAAAATGAGTCACGGTGACGTTGGCAAGAGCATTTCAGTGGGATTAAAAAAAAAATGAAGGAGAATGAAAAATTTAAAAACTGTGTTGCCTCCTCAGTTACTTCCTTCAGCAACCCTGGGATTTGTCAGAGTTTCCCGATTGGAGCATATGTGTAGTCAAGAAAGGTTAAAGGAACTAGAAGCCTAGTGGGATGCAAAACAGCATAGCCATTTTGGAAGACAGGCTGGCAGTTTTGCACAAAACTAAGAATACTCATACAGTATGATACAGCAATAATGTTCACAGGATTGACCCAACTAATTTGAAAACTGATGTTTACAGAAAAACCTGCCCATTAATGTTTACAGCAGCTTTATTTATATTTACCAAAAACTGGAAGCAATCAAGACGTCCTTCAACTGATGAATGGATAAACACAATATGCTACATTCACGAAATGGAATATTATTCAGCAGGAGGGGAGGGAAGGGGAGGGGAGATGAGGGAAGGGGAGGGGAAGGCAAGAGAGAGGAAAAGGGGGAAGGGAGGGAAGGGGAGAGAAAAAGGGAAGGGAAGAGAAAGGAAGGGAAGGGAAGGAAAAGAAAATGAAAAGAAAGAAAAGAAAGTAAGCAAGCTGTCAAACCACAAGAAAAGGAAGAAGTTTAATGCATATTGCTAAGTAGAGAAGACAATCTGAAAAATCCAAATTGTGTTGCCTCTTCAATTACTTCCTTCAGCAACCCAGGGAATTGTCACAGTTTCCTGATTAGAGCACATGTGTAGTCAAGAAAGGTTAAAGGAAATAGAAGCTTAGTGGGAGGCAAAAAAGCATAGCCATTTTGGAAAGGCTATGCTTAGAAAGGATACATACTGTATGATTCCTATTGTATGATTATATAACATTCTAGAATAACACAGCTACAAAAAGAGTAAAAATATCAATAGTCGCTGGGGGTTGGTGTGGAGGAGGGTTGCACAGGTGAAACACAGAGGATTTTAGGGTCGTGAAACTATTGGGCATGGTACTGTAATGGTGGATGCATTACATTATGCATTTGTCAAAATCTATAAAATATTATAGTATGAAGAGCAAACCTTAATGTGTACAAATTTTAAAGCCTTATCTGGAAGATAGAGTGATCCTGGAATGGAATGCAGGCTATGCAAGAGAACCTAACTGGTCAAAAATGCATGAAACAACCTCGGTAACAGTGACGAAGGGAAAGGTGCTGACCTAAGTAACTTCAAAAATGAGTGGAGTCTATCAGACCAAAGGCAAAAGGAACTGCACATCAGCGCTGCTGTCTACTTGATAAAGTTGTTTCCTCCAGGGATACAGGATAACAATTCTGACACTGCTATGTATGTATCCTATAAGTGAACAATTAAGCAAATGGAAGGTGGAAGATGGGAGCCAGGTTTCTCACAGTTGGAGTAGAAATTTACACACAAACAAGGGAAGTAGACTAGAATAATACATGTGGTAATGGATTAGAGTTGAAGATATTAGTACGGATTCATGTTTAGCTTAATATAGATAGAATTTGCATAATGAAATATTTTAACTATCCATTCTGACTAGTGTGAGATAGCTATTATTAAAAAGCCAAAGACAACAGATACTAGCAAGGCTATGGAGAAAAGGGAACATTTATACACTGTTGGTGGGAATATAAACTAGTTGAGCTGTATGGAGGGAGCTACCTAGCTGGAAAACAGTTTGGAGATTTCTAAAAGAACTTAAAACAGAACTACCATTTGACCCAGCAATCCCATTACTGGGTATATATACAAAAGAAAATAAATTGTTCTACCAAAAAGATGCATGCACTCATGTTTATCACAGCACTATTTACAATCGCAAAGACACAGAATCAACCCAGGTGCCCATCAACAGTGGATTAGATAAAATGTGATAGATATACACCATGGGAGACTACTCGGCCATAAAAAATAAAATGATGTCCTTTGCAGTAACGTGAATGCAGCTGGAGTCTATTATCCTTAGTGAATTAACAGAGGAACAAAAAACCGAGTATCGCATGCTCTCAATAAATGAAAGCTCAACATTGGATACTCATGGACCTACTGACTAGAACAACAGACACTGGGGACTACTAGAGGAAGGGAAGGAGGTTATCAGCAGTTGAAAAACTACCTATTGAATACTATGCTCACTAGCTGGATGACAAGATCAATTGTGCCCCAAAAACCAGAGCATCATGCAATATTCCCAGGTAACAAAAGTGCACATAAACCCTCTAATCTAAAATAAAAGTTGAAATTATTTTAAAAAACAAGAAGGAGAAAATTTTAAAACAAAAAAAAATTACAGATCTATGCATATATAGAAGTTAGTATACACACATATTTTCTTGCTACCTCAGATGAGTCAAGAAACAACCACCTCCCAGAAACAGAGTACCCAGATCTTGGTTTCTAATACTATTCTCCACTAAAAGGCACCAGAGTTTCTTGGAGAAATGACTGATTCTAGAACTGAGGCAGAAAATATACAAGATGAGCTAGAGCATCCTGTAGTGCCAGAAATAAGAGTTTCTTTAAAAAATAAAATGAAAACCTACCTTGATGAGAATGTGTTACATTGCAGCCAACAGAAAGAGCTTCCAGTGACCAAAATTGGAACAATTTGAGCAACAAAATAAAGTGGTATTGGTGATATAGTTTGGATATTTGTCCTCCCCAAATCTCATGTTGAAACTTGATCCCCAACGGTTGAGGTGAGGATGGAACAATGTTTGGGCTGTGGTGGCAGATTCCCTCGTGAATGGTTTGGTGCAGACATGGTAATTAGTGAGTTCTCACTCTATTAGTTCACATAAGAGCTGATTGTTTAAGAGAGCTTGGGACCTCCCTGCCCCCACTCCATCCTTCCTTCCTCTCTTGCCATGTAATGCCTGCTCCCTTTCCCCTTCTACCACAGTTGGAACTTTCTGAGGCCTTCACCAGAAGCTGATGCTGGTGCCATGCTTCTTGTACGGTCTGTGGAACCATGAGCTGACTAATCCTCTTTCCTTTGTAAATTATTCAGACTTAGATATTTCTTTATAGTAACTTAAATGAACTAAGACAATTGGATTTTGTCTTAGTCCTTTTTTCTGCTATAACAAAATACCCCAGACTCGGTCATTGATAAACAGTAGAAATGTGTTTCCTGCACTTACAGAGGCTGGGAAGTTCAAGATCAAGATGCTGCCAGGTTCAGTGTCTGATGATGGCTTTTGACTTCTTGCTACATCTTCCAGAGGGGATGAACACTGTGTCCTTACAAAAAAGCCTAAACTAGTTTCCTCTAGCACTTATATAAGGAACTAATCCATTTATAAAGGAGTGGTTCCCATAAGCTCATCACTTCCCAAAAGGCCCTAGCTCTTAATACTGTCACTTAATGGGGATTGGGTTTCAACATGTAATTTGGAGTGGAAACATTCAAATTGTAGCAGATTATAACCCAAAGTATAAAATACATATTTATGATTCATATTTATATAAAAGTGATTAAATGAATAAATAAGTAATAACAGATATATATCTCCTGCAGAAGAATTTATGTAGATACTCATCACTCAAGGAGGAAGAGCATGAATCCCCACTCTTTAACTGTCAACCATATATGATGACTCTTTTCCTAATGAGTACCGTATGGAAAAGAGTGAAAACAGAGTAACTTTATAGTGAGAAACCTGACAAACACTACCTTACCCAGGTGATCAAGGTCAATATTAACAAAGATAAATCATGCTGATATGTGTACCCTGGATAGAATGTAATGAAAATGAAGCTTTACCTGTGATCTTCCTCTCAAAAACCCAAAACTTCAGTCAAATCATGAAAACAAAATTCTGAAAAATTTCATTAGGGTAGCATTCTACAAAACACTTGACAAGTACACTTCGAAACTGCCAACATCATCAAAAATAAAGAACATCTGTGAAATTATAACAGCTAAGAGGAACGCAAGGAAATATGACTACTCAATGTAATATGGCATCCTGGAAGAGAAACGGATATAAGTTAAGAACTAAGAAAATCTGAATAAATGATGGGCTTTAGTTAATAGCAGCGTATCATTTGGTTCATTAATTGTAACAAATGTACCATATGAGTAACATATACCATGTTAATCAAAAGGGAAACTGGGTGATAAAGTATATGGAAACTGTACTATCTTCTCAATCTTTCCGTAAAACTAAAACTGTTCTAAAAACTAAAGGTTATTTTTCAAAAATCTCCCAAATTACCCACTTTGATTGTACAATCTATTTCCTGGTAGCACACTGACTGATAATCCAGATGTCCAACAGTGAGCAGAATAATTAAGTAAACACTGTTTCTGTTCATTAGATATAGTGTTTTGTACCTGTTAAAAATATTTTTATAAAATGTGTAAAAGATAAAATATTTAAATTATATTGTTGAGTAAAGAATTTAAAAAGCATAATGCATAATTACATATATGTTTGTCAAATATCTTTTTTAACTTAAATAAGAAAAAGAGTAGAAGGACAAGCACCAGCATGTAAAAAGTATTTAATGTGAGGGACGGGATGCAATATGTTTTTTCCACTCCCTTTTCCACTTCTTTGTATTTTCCAAAATTTCTGAGTATTTAACTACCTTTGCTATGGAAAATAATAATGAAATACATTACACATTGAAATTTTTGGTAAAGTTTCAGACTTAATTGTATTTTATATATTTTAATTTTGTCATTCTAACATTCTGGCATAGCTATAAAATTCCTATAAAATAATATAAAATAGCTATAAAATAATAAAATTTTGTTATTTAGTGTATGTTATGGACTGAGTTGTGTTCCTTCAAAAGTCATATACTGAAGTCTTAACTGTTAGTATCTCAGAAGGTGATTATATTTGGATACAGGTATTTAAAGAGCTAATTACATTTAAATGAGGTCATTAGGATGGACTGTAATCCAATATGACTTGTATCCTTATAAGAAGAGGAGTTTAGGACACAGGCTGGTACAGAAGGAAAATCTTATGAAGACACAGGAAGAAGCAGCCATCTATGAACCAAGGAGAGGGCACTGGAAGAAGCCAATTCAGCTGACACTTTGATCTTCAACTTCTAGCCTACGGAAATGTAAGAAAATGCATTTCTGCTGTTTAGACCACCCTTTCTGTGGTACTTTGTTACGGTAGCCTTAAACTCAATGGATTAAGTTTAAGGTCTCATTTTTTTCTGCACCTTTTACAATCTTATTCTCTATATCATATGATTTTACTAGTTTTCAGCAATAATGATTAGTTCCTAAAACAGCATCACTGTGAAAATAAGTTTATATATCTTAATCTGATATTAGCTCAAATGAAAAGAAAATATTTTAAAAATCCTAAGCTTTAATTTAAAATTTGCTGACACCAAAAATAATTTAATTTGTTCTCCAAAAGTATTTGGAAAACACATGCACACACACACACACACACACACACACACACACCTGGGAAGGAATTAGCGTTTGTACATGAGAATCACCTGGGAAGTTTTCAAAATGACTAATGCCTAGAGCCAGCCCCAGAGATTGTGGGGTAAAGGTCTGGCATGTCATCCCATGACTGGAATTGTTAAACTTCCCCAAAGTAATTCTCATGTGCAGCCACAATTTAAGATACATTGCTTTTTATTAAGAAAACATTACCTGAGCTTTCCTCTGAGTAAAGACATAATAAAGTTTTTAAAAATTCCTCTTATCCATAGAATCAATAAGCAACTTAAATGATGAAAAACAAAGAATAATATTTCATCATCAGTGAAACAAGAAAAGAGCCATAACCCCAAAGCCCAGAATTTGAGGAGAAAAATAATTCTACTGATATTGTACAGAAGGAAGAAGCCAATCAGTAATCTGCTTTGTAGCAGTGGTTCAGAGTCCACTTAAGTGAGATAATAAACTGTAACTAACTGAACAGAAGGCATCTGTTATATACAGCTTGTCAAGAAGTCACAGGAAGGATGGCTCCACCAGGCTGCCAGTGCCACTGTTCTTCTGGTTGCCATCTCATCATTGTTATGGAAGTCTCCACTGTTGCCTTGGGCATGACCAGTTATATCAACTGGACCTCAGTGAGGTGTCAATTTGAATGCTACGGTTTAGGATCAGGAGGAGCAGCACTCCCAGGACGGGGGGAGCCTGAGCCTTCTCCAACATTTGTAGCTACATTGTGACTTTCCAGGAAGTAACTCTGAAGCTCCTGATAGAAAGAATCACAAATAAACTTATTGGCTGTTGTATGGGTGATATAAAGGAGGATTCAGACCTTGAGAATTTATAGCAGTAAGACTGAGTGGCTAATTGAAGAGTTAAGGAAGTAAAGGGTTTTAGAGTACTGTAGACTCTACTTACTACCACAGCTCTACTGGACCATTATTAATGGACTATGCAGTAAATGTATACAGGAAGAAGCACTGGATCCAAAACATGCTGGCAACTCAGCCAGTTTCAGGATAATAGCTTGTTAACATTTTGACTATTTGTGCACCAATGACTGGATTCCATTATTAGTCGGAGGTCTCCAGAGAAACAGAACAAATAGGATATACATAGAAGCATACAAAGAGCTTTATTATGAGGATTTGTTCATGCAATTATGCAGGCTGAAAGTCCTGCAATCTGCTATCTGCAAGCTGAGACCCAGGAAAGCCAACAGTGTAGTTCCAGCACAACCCAGAGGTCTGAGAACCAAGAGAGCCAATGGTCTAAGTAAGTCCTGGTCCAAGTTCAAAGGCTCAAGAACCAGGAACACTGATACCTGAGCACGGTAGAAGATGAATGTGTCAACTCAAACAGAGAAAATTCATCCTCCCTCCACCATTCTGTTCTATGCAGGCCCTCAATGAAATGGATGATGCCCATCTGCATGGGTGGGGGCACTCTTTACTCAGTCTACTGATTTAAATGCTAATCTTTTATCAAAACACCCTCCTAGAAACACTCAGAAATAATATTGTATCAGCTACCTGGTCTTTCCTTAGCCCAGTCAAGGTAATGCAGAAAATTAATCCTCATGATTCCTAAATCTAATTTATGATTATATACGGAAAAATGTTTCTCTCTCATTCCCACAGAATTTGCATATGAAGACATTAATAAAACGTTCCTAAGAGATATCCCAAGCCCTCAGATTCATCAGTAGGTGATGACTTATTTGAAGGAGATTATCTCCAACATAGGATCGTCAGTTGTGCTTTGCATTAATGACCTATTTTATACAAATATAATCAGCAATGAGAAACAAAATGACATACAGTTCAGTGATTGTGAACATTATGGATACAATTACCTAGAGCATGATATTAGAAGTCGTTTTAATAAATTTGTAGGGGTGCGTTATGTAGTCTTGGTCTCTATTCCGGAAAAGAACTATGGGGCCCATGGCTGCAGTCTTAGCTTGAAGTCTATAAAAAAGGTATAAGGACTTTGGAATTAAAATTACTAGAAATAAAGTAGACATATTTATTCAAGTCAGTCAGTTTGCATTGACCTCCAGTTTCTTCTGGAATTGTGAACTTTCATTCAAGCCAAATGCTCCACTAAGTTTTATTTCCTTGGGTGTGCAATAGTTCATTTTAGCCAATACTTCAAAATAAAGCCTGAGATTGCTGCATTAAGAGTGCTTAAGTAAAGAAATTTAATTATTGTTACATAGCTGAGCAATCCTTGCATATCATAAGAATTCTAGAAAAAAAATTACTGAGAAGCCGATATTTATTATAATTCTGTTATTTAACTTGGTTATCTTGCTTTACAAATTACGTCTCTATTTTTAAAACAGATTTAATGATGTCAAGAAATATGCCTACTTCTATCAGTATGTGGCAAAACAGAAATTTGTTAAATCTGCCAGGAGCTATAAAAATGTCAGTTTAGTCCTTCCTTTGATAATTTAATCTATGTTATGTGTGAGCTTTTTAAATTAAACATGATTCTATAGCTGCATTCATCCGTTTCATCTGTGTTCTACTTTAATAAGATTAATTTTAATAAACATTCTAGGTTTTCAGTGTGAACATTTTAATCTTGAGGCACTGTATATAAAATGAATCATTTATTCTTGAAATGCCAGTTACTGCTATAAATAACTTAGAATGTTCATATAAAAATATGTGTTCAGGAGGGTGAAAAACATTTACCTTCTCTGTTGATTGAATAGCTTTTTAAATTAAATATTGAAAGGCATTTCTCCAAAGAAATTAAATTAAATATTTCTTTGGAGAGAATACATCTTAAAATTAAATTCACTTCTCCCTGCATAAACTGGAAGTATAAATATTATATATCCTGGAATGTATATAATAATTAAATGTTACAAAAATCTATATTGAATAATGTTTTTATGCAGTAAATACAACCATCTATATTAATAGTTTCAGTTATTAACATTTTACTGGATCAAATTGTTTCCAATTTGTTTAATTAAGATGTTTTATGTTTTTTGCTTGCTATTACATAGTAGCTAGTAGGACTATTGCAAATTTTTTAAACAAATGTACAAGTTTATTATACTTGCAGACATTTACTACCATTTAGAAAGATTATTTTTTACTTCTCCCATTTTATTCCTTGCATTTTGGTTTCATGTGATTTTTATTGTTGTTGTTCCATGTATTTAAAGTACAGTGATTACTTGATACGTGTAGGTTCAGAGTAATACGTTGAGTCTGTGAAAAAGATTAATAAGGAACACTTAGGGCATTGATCTTGTACCCTGAGAGTCTGCTATAACAAAGTATGGATTAAACAAAAATGTTTATGGTATAGGACTTCTATTTTGTTTTGTTTTGTTTTGTTTTTGTTTACGTGTATTTTTATATTTTGTTTCAGGATAAAAAGAAGGGAATCCTGCGGAAGGAAGTTAGCCCTTTGGATAGATAAGTAGGCATCAAGTTTCAGAAATTGCTTTGTGGAGGTTGGCAGTTATAATTAGCTTTAGTTTGAAAATTAGTGTGACAAGCATTACACACTTTGGTCACGTAAGTGCCTAGACACAAAGTTGGCTTAATGGATCTGCATAGTTGTAACCACAAATTTTTTCTATGAGAAATCTTGGGAGCTTGATGAATTATTCCAAATGATTTGTACTCCCAATCAACTGCTTTTACATTATTTTAAGATGTTTAAAACTAATAATAAACATTAAAAATAATAAAAAATAATAACTAAAGGCCACTTTAAGTGGTAAATTCTAGTTACATAAATAGAATCTTAAAAGGGTGTTTTTGTATTTATATCAGTGTTAAACCAAGATTTGTTTTCTACTCCTTAATGTTATAAATGTTTGCTTTTGGTTTTGTAAACTATATTACAATAGAATCAACAGGATTTTGCCTAGTTAATTAAGTGAATGGAAACAATTAAACAATTAATGCTCTTTACAATGTTACAGTGAACTTGAAAATGTGTTTTTGGTGTAGTTTACATCTATAGTTGAAACATTTTCGTAGAACCATGAAGAATATGTAATATCCTTAATTTTTTGATAACCAGACTCTTAAAGTACAATAATATATATCTTAAAGAACTATGGAAGAGCAAGTATTAATTTTCTACCTCTCTTCACATTGCATCAAATCATTTTGTATAGAGATATACTGAGCCATTGCTGGTACATTGTTAAATATAAGTATTTCCAAATGTGACCCTCTTAAATACAAGCATTTCCAAATTCACTTTCATTAAAGTAAATGCATTGGGGATAAAGGGACCCACTCTAGCCCTAGGACTATGGAGTGGATGTTAGGAACAAAGTTAGATGCTTAATACATTGTCCCCACTCTCCAGTGAGATTTTGGATGAGCTGTTAACTTCATATAAGGATTTTGAGATTATGGCACAGTTTAATAACAAGGTTCAAAATTGCTTCTCTTTATATTGACCATTTAAAGAATTCTAAAGGAAGACAAATCTCAACAGTATTTTTTTTTTATTTTACTTTAGTTCTGGAATACAAGTGTAGAACATGTAGGTTTGTTACATAGGTGTACATGTGCCATGGTGGTTTGCTGCACCCATCAACCCATCATCTACATTAGGTATTTCTCCTAATGTTATCCCTCTCCGAGCCCCCACCCCCAATAGGCCCTGGTGTGTGATGCTCCCTTCCCTGTATCCATGTTCAACTCCCACTTGTGAGTGAGAACATGTCACATTTGGTTTTCTGTTTCTATGTTAGTTTGCTGAGGATGATGGCTTCTTGCTTCATCCATTTCTTTGCAAAGGACACGATCTCAATTTCTTTTCATGGCTGCGTAATATTCCATAGTTTGTATGTACCACATTTTCCTTATCCAGTCTATCACTGATGGACATTTGGGTTGGTTCCGTGTCTTTGCTATTGTAAATAGCACTGCAAGGAATATATATGTGCATGTGTCTTTACAGTAGAGTGATTTATATTCCTTGGGTTACATACTCAATAATGGGATTGATGAGTCAAATGGTATTTCTGGTTCTAGATCCTTGAGGAATCTCTACACTGTCTTCCACAATGGTTGAAATAATTTACATCTCCACCAATGGTGTAAAATCATTCCTATTTCTCCACAGCCTCACTGTCATCTATCATTTCCTGACCTTTTAATAATCACCATTCTGACTAATGTGAGACGGTACCTCATTATGGTTTTGATTTGCATTTCTCTAGTGATCAGTGATGTTGAGCTTGTTTTTATGTTTGTTGATCACACAAATGTTCTTTTTTTTAAAAAAAAAAGAGAGAAAAGGAGAAAGAAAGAAACAGCAAAAGAATGAAAGAGAGAAAGAAAGAGGAAGAGATTTTAGAAAAGGAGAGAGAAAGAAATAGCAAAAGAAAGAAAAAAAAGAATGAAAGAGAGAAAGAAAGAGGAAGAGAAAGAGGGAGAGAGAATGGGATTCTTGTTATATTGCCCAGGCTAGAATACAGTCTAAAAATGGGTATTAAAAACCTCTTTTATGCCAATAATTGTGCTTAACAATGGAGACAAGAAGGAATAGGGGATGAAAATAACAAATAAGCAGCCAACCAATATTTTATTTAAGCCTGTGAAATGCTATGCAAT